>JACAXG010000126.1:205230-218831 GCA_018881555.1 Amblyornis subalaris
CCTGTGCTCTGGGATGGCCCTGCTGGAGCAGGGAGGTGGCACCAGTGACCACTGTGGTCCCTTCCAGCCTGGCCCATTCCGTGTCTGTATCCGTATCCTTGCAGGGAATTCCTCTCCCCTGCACTGGACAGCTCGGTGTTTCCATGGGCACTGCTGTTCCCACAATTATYTCCAGCTAATTAAGTTGTGGGAAGGCCTCTGGACCAAGTTTAGCACAGGCTGAATTTCCAGCAGGGCCCTCGTGAGTCGGATCCTGCCCCGAATTCCTGCTGCTGCTGGAGTTGGAGGGATCCCACGGAGCAGCAGCCTGGCTCCTCTGGGACCTTTGGAGCAACTGGCCACGATCCTCTCCTGTGGTCTGTTCTCCGGGTGGGCAGGCACAGGGAATCCCCTTTTCCTTGCTGCATCCAGCCCCTTTGGAAGAGCAGCTTGGAGCTGGGATGGCAAAGGCGGCAAAGCCAACACAGCACGGGGAGGGTTCCAGAGCTCGGGAGAGACAAAGGAGCTTGGGAGTCTCCGTGAGCTGCCTGCATCCCACAGCTCCCAGCCAAAAGGGAAAGTGAAGAGGGAAGGGAAGGAATAAACCCAGCCTCAAAGCCTGTGCTGAATTCCTGCAGCACTTCCAGCCTCTCTCCGACTGCAGCTCCAGGAGCAGCCGCCAGCACAATGCCAGGACTGGATTCCAGCCTCCAGCACAATGCCAGGACTGGATTCCAGCCTCCAGCTGTGCCTTTCCCATCCCTTCTCCCTGGCAGCAGCAGCCTCAGGATGCTCAAGGCCCCGCTGGTGGCTCTGCCAGGCTGGATATGGGAATGCTCGGGGTGTGCTACCCACACCCCCGAGCCCCAGTGGAAATTCGGGATGTGCAGAGGGAGGCAGGAGGCGGGGAATCCTTGGGAAAACTGCGTCAGGTGCACCCAGGCAGATTTGGAGCCGAAGTGGATTTGTGAGAGCAGGGAGCAGCGTGTCCATGTTTTCCCAGCACAGCTCCCAGCCATCCCAGCCATCCCAGCCATCCCAGCCTTCCCAGCCTTCCCAGCCCTTCCAGCCTTCCCAGCTGCTCGGGAGGCCACGGAGCAGCTCCTTAAACCAGCCCAGCAGGGAGGGGATGGAGGGATTTCAGTGTGCAAGGAACAGCACCTTCCCTTCCTCCCTTTCCCCACAGATTTCTCCGGGATCCTGGAGCYGCTCCTGTGTCCCTGCCCTCTGCAGAGGAGCTCTGCAGCACGAGCCCCATTCCCAGACCTCAGCCAAACTCCCACATTTCCTTATTTTCCTTTCATTTTTCAATATTTACCTGCGTTTTTCCCCGACTCCTTTTCCCCCATCCCAAAGGAAATTCCYGCCTGGCCTCCCTGCACAGAATCCCCACAACTGCTGCGAACCACGGGATTCATCCTGCCATTTAAAATATCTCAGCCTGTGGGAATTTCCTGCCTTTCCCTCTCTCCCTTTGTATATTTTCGGGAAGCTGGGAATGCTGGASCCAGCAGCCTCTGGAGCAGCAGAGCCCGAGGAGCGGAGCCAGGTTGCCCCCGTGATGAATTTGGCCTCGAACACGGATCAGGTGCTCCAGCAAAGCACCGAGGGTTGGGAGGAGGATGAGGCAGCACCTCCCTGAATTCCCAATTCTCCAGCTTTATCCGCAGCGTTCCCTGGCTTTTCTTTCCTTGCTGACAGGAGGCGAATCCCGCGCGGTCCTGCCCCAGCACCCCCGGCTCAGGGTCTGCGCTGCCAGCCCAGCTCTCAGCTCTGCCGGCAGGCCTGGAAGGAGCTGCTGGAGACGCAARTCCCTGGAATTGGGCTTGGGAGAGGCTGCAGTGCCATCTTCAGACGGGAGGGCAGCTGGGATGTGCCGGGGGATAAACTGGGGGAAGCGGCGGAAACCAACCCAAAGCCCACCCAGATCCAGGTGTGTGCCGAGGGAACACAAAGCCTGAGGCTTGGAAATCAGTCATGGAGCGGCTGGAATTGGACAGCCCAGCCCCTCACCTCCACGGGAGCCCAAGGGATGCAGCGAATCCCAGCCAGGATCCCCCTCCCCGCAGCCCTGGGGAGCCTCCAACCCTCCACTCTGGGATTCGGCTGCATGGAACAGCCTCAAGGGCTTTATGGGAAGCAAATCCAGCTTCTCCCCGTCCTCTGGGATTGGATTTGCCGAGGTGGGAATCACAACGTGTGTTTTAACAGCTCCCTCCTCCCAGCACTCGGAATATCAGCGYTTTATCCTGGTGGCTCATTCTCTGCAGGGGAAGGGATAAAACGAGACAGGGAGCTCTGTCCTTCCCTGTTCCCGGATCCTGCTGGGCTGCACACACGGCCTCCACCCCTTTATCCATGGAATGGCCTCTGCTGATCCCAGCTCTGGCGTTTCCTGGGTGACCAAAGAGAGTTGGGAGCACTGGGAGCACCGGGAGCACCGGGAGCACTGGGAGCACCGGGAGCACTGGGAGAACTGGGAGCACCGGGAGCACTAGGATCACTGGGAGCGCTGGGAGCCCATTTAATTCCGTGCCACGTTGGAGCAGCCAAGCCCAGCAGCGGATGGAGGCAAACAGGACCTGCGGCTCCTCGGAGCATCCTCGGGAGCTCAGCCATCCTCACGCACGGCCCAGCGGAAAAGCAGGACCCTTAAGAAACCTTTTTTTCCCAGTAGCTCCGGCGATTTGGGCCAATTTGGAGTCATTTCCGTCATTTGGGCCTGCTCGCGCACGTCAGTGCCACCCCGAGCGTCCCCGGAGCCSGGGAACAGCAGCGTGGCAAAGCCTCAGAGGAGGAAAAACAAATGTTCCTCGGGATTTCAGCGGGATGAGATCACTCCACGGCGTTTTTGCAGCGGCATGGAGGGACAGGGCAAGGCGGGGTGGCTTCAAACTGAAAGAGAGCAGGGATAGGTGGGATGTTGGGAAGGAATTTTTCCCTGGGAGGGTGGGGAGGCCCTGGCACAGGTTGCCCAGAGAAGCTGTGGCTGCYYCTGGATCCCTGGMAGTGTCCCAGACCAGGCTGGACRGGGTTTGGAGCAGCCTGGGATAGTGGGAGGTGTCCYTGYCCWTGGCCTGGGTGGCACTGGATGGGATTTAAGATCCCTTCCCGTTCAAACCATTCTCTGATGCTAAAATTTATCCCATACCTTCTCCTGAGGGAATTCCTCCATCAMAGCCTCCAAGCAAACCCAGCTGCTACGAAACACGGAGATGGGGGATTTGGTGAGCTGGGGAAGGGATTTCTGCAGCAGATACAAAAACCTGAGCTGTTTTTCAGGAGCAGAATCCCAAAAGCTGGACCCCCCCTGGGCAGGTACAGCCTTGCCTGGGGAATTTCAGAGCTTAATTTTGGAAGCCCAGGTATTTAATGGAGAGGGATCAGGCTGGCTGGAGGGCAATTCTGCTGAGCTGCAGCTCATCCCGGTCTGAACGGGAGAGGAACAGCTCCCTGGAGAGCCCTGCCCAGCCCAGCACCACTCCGAGGTCCAATTTGTCCCCAAATCTATGACGTGAGTGTTACAGGGCCCTGCTCAGAGCCGAGTGACAGCAGGGCCCCCCCAGCCCCCCAGGAACCCTTGGCCAGGCTGGATTCCTGATAAATCAGGGAAAACCGCTCTGGATGGAAAGCTCGTGCCGGAAGGGAACAGCGGCACCCGGCTTGGGATCAGCGGCACCCGGCTTGGGATCAGCTCAGACCCGCACAGGGACACAGCCTCAGGGATTGGAGAGCTCAGGAAGCTTTCCTGGAGCAGCCACGCCGTCAATTCCTGCCTCAGACTCCACCTCACGTGGTCCCACTGCCCTGAATCACCCCGAGAGCCACCCCCAAAGGGTTCCCAGGTGGTATCGAGGCCAATGTGGTGAATTCCCAGTTTGGCAGGGAAGGGATTACACGGCACAAGGCGGATCTGAGGGTGTCACACCACTCAAAGCCCTTCCCTCCCCGTCCCCCGGGCCAGCTCAAAGCCCTGCTCCTTCAGAAGCTCCTCGGCAATTAGCTCGTTTTAATTAACACAGACTCCATCCAGCGGAATCCGATGCCTCGAAAACGGCTGGGAAAGAGGGAGAAAATCCAGTAGGAAAAGAGCCAGGGCGCAGCCACAAAGAATCAGCCAGCAAACACACGGAGCTGCCCCCACTCTTCTGCTGCAAGGGGCACGGAACCGCCCCAGCTCCGGGAAATGGGAGCGAGGGAGAAGCAATCCCCAATTCGAGCCTGGAAAACCAACTCTCCCTGCCCAGCCACCTCCCTGCTGCCTCCATGGCAACTTCCAGCAGCCTTAATTGCTTCTTATTTTCACACTCGAGGAACGAAACCCCTGTGATCTTCCACCACTTGACGACGAGCGCTCACCGGAGCGAAAATCAGACGCAGACAAGCGCCGGTTTGGGTGTGTTTGTGTTTGCAGCTTGAGTTTTCCCCGGAATCCCTGGCTGTGGATCTTGGCTGCTCCTTGTCAGCAATACCTGGACGTTTGCTTGCTCCAGCCTCTGCCCTCCCTGGGCTCTCTCCTTCCTGGTCAAACTGGAATAAACACCCCTGGAGGCTGCACGGGCCAGCCAGGAGCTGCCAGCTCTGAAGTTCCTCTCTCCTGGCACAGCTTTTCTCCTGGAAATTCAACCAGGCCTGCTCCAAGGGGCACACRAAACACCGCATTCCATGGACAGGGAGCAGCACAGCGCAGAATCTGTCCCCAGTTTCCTCCTGCCCAGCGTGGTGTGGCCACCAAACCCTTCCCATTTCCCGCAGTTGTGAGCTAAAGGGCCGGACTGGTGTGGTTTGCCCYAAATGGTCACACTGGGAAAACTGGGATCCTGTGTCCCACCTGGGGCGACCATCAGGGAACAGCAGGGGCTGAGCCCAGCCTGGAGCTTTATCCCACTCCTGAGGGGGGCTGGAACACCCTTGGGATGGAAAAGCAGCAGCACAGCTCAACTCAACAGCCCTTGGAGTCATCCAGAGGGTGAAATCCAAGGTGATCTGAAGGGTCCATGGAGTCACCCTGAGGGTGAAATCCAAGGTGACCTGAAGGGTCCTTGGAGTCACCCAGGGGGTGAAACTGGTCCAAGGTGACCTGGAGAGTCCTTGGAGTCACCCAGGGGGTGAAACCGGTCCAAGGTGACCTGGAGAGTCCTTGGAGTCACCCAGGGGGTGAAACCGGTCCAAGGTGACCTGGAGAGTTCATGGAGTCACCGAGGGGTGAAATCAGGTGGCCTGAAGGGTCCTTGGAGTCATCCAGGTGTGAAACTGGTCCAAGGKGACCTGGAGAGTCCTTGGAGTCACCCAGGGGGTGAAATTGGTCCAAGGAGACCTGAAGTGCGTCGATGGAGTCACCCAGGAGTGAAATTGCTCCAAGGTGACCTGCAAAGTCCATGGAGTYACCCAGGGGTGAAATTGGGTGACCTGAAGGGCCCTTGGAGTCACCCAGGGGGTGAAACTGGTCCAAGSTGACCTGGAGAGTTCATGGAGTCACTGAGGGGTGAAATCAGGTGGCCTGAAGGGTCCTTGGAGTCACCCAGGGGGTGAAATTGGTCCAAGGAGACCTGAAGTGCGTCGATGGAGTCACCCAGGAGTGAAACTGGTCCAAGGTGACCTGCAAAGTCCATGGAGTCACTGAGGGGTGAAATCCAAGGTGACCTGAAGGGTCCTTGGAGTCACCCAGGGGGTGAAATCGGGTGACCTGAAGGGTCCTTGGAGTCACCCAGTGGGTGAAATGAGTCCAAGCTGACCTGAAAGTCAAATTCCTCCCCGTGTCCCCTCCCTGCATCGACCCCCAGGCTGGAGCAGCTCTCCCTCCGCCCCTTTCCATGGACAGCAGCTCATTCCCGAGCCTCGGCAAAGCTCCCTCCGGACTGCAGAGCGGCRAAGGCAGCGACCTCGCGGCTGCAGGGCCCTCACCTGCGCGGGGAGCACTAAAAGCAGAGGATATTTCACAATCTGCTCCCTATTCATTAGGCCCCGCCGAACGCCATAAAGCTGCCGCCGGCCCGGCCGCTCCCGGAGCTCTCAGCTCGTGCTGAAAAATAGAATTATATCGCAGCCAGGCTTGTGAACAGTCCCTTGTTTGTCAGAGACCCCGCGCTGAAATCCAATCCCAGTCATTTGATGGGCAACTCCAAGCGCCGCTGTTAATTCCAGGGAATGGGATGGATAAATTCCCTTCCTGTTCCTGCGTGAAAGGCACATTTTGGGCAGGTGCCCGAGTCCCTGTAGACCTTGGCCCCAGTTTGAGGGCTGGGATGGAACATGGAGCGCCCAGAGCTCCTCATTCCTCTGGAAAGTCGGGAGAAATCACATTCCCAACACCTTGGGCCTGTCCTGAGCCCCAAGGTTGCCTTCATTYCCCCCAGGAGCCTCTGCTGGGCCCTTTGGCTTCCAGGGAGATGCTCTGGATGCAGGAGGGTCCCTCAGCAGGGAACGCCGGTCCATCGGCTCCTTCCCACATTTCCTGCTGGTTTTGTGGGATTTTTGCTTTGCTCTGATTCAAGCCCAGATTTTTTGCACCTCCAGGACACCCAGGTCTGCCCTTCCCTCTTAGCTCAGACCCAGTTTGGGATCACAAACAGCAAAGGGAAGGTTGGCACTGAATACAGAAGTGGATTTGAAGTCCTCCTTAAGCACAAGACCTTTTATTTAAGGGGGGGAAAAGGAAGATTAAGTGAATTTATCAAGAAGTTGGTCAATCCTTTAATACCRGKAGGTCAGAGCYATCCCACCTGGAAAATCAGTTTRCTTTTCCTCTCCTCGGTGGGCTGCTGCTCCCATAAAAATCTCATTTCCAGACACAAAGAGTCAGGTCAGGGAAGCCACAGCTCCAAATTGTGTGGAACGAGGTGGGATGGGGTGGATTCGGGGCAATCCTGGATGGGAGTGTTTGGGGGAGTTTTCCAAAGCCAGAGTGGGCACTGGGTTGTGTCTGTCCCAAGGAGGGGGCTCATGGATGGCTGCATCATGGACAGAAAGTCCTCCTCTCCCTCCCTCTTCCAGGGRCCAAACCTGCTCCAGCTTTCCCGTGTTGCTCTCAGGGAAGCAGAATTTAAAGGCCCTCATTCCCTGTGTGACAGATCCCAAAGGGCAGCGTTCCCAGATTCCTGGAATAATTTGTGTGCCTCGTCCGCCTCCCTCATCGTCAGACCCTGGTGCTGACCAACCTCACGAGGAGAGACAGGAAAGCTTCCACAGCAGGYGGATCTCTCCCTCCACCTTCCTGAATTATCCTTCCAAGGCAGGTGCTCCTTCCCCTCTCCGAACTCCAGGAGCTTTTTGTGTCTGTGGTTGCTGCAGAGCACAAGGAAAAATAGTTTCTCTGGCAGCTCCATGTCACTTCAGCTGCAGAGCCAAGGCTGGGGACAGGCTGATGGCACTGCTGAGAAATCCATAAATCCATGTCCATATATCCACATCCAGCTTCCATGGAAGCCACGGGCTGGTGAGATCCTGCTGGAGGAAGCTGTGGATCACAGAACTGCCGGAATTGAGATTTACTGGCTCTGCCCTGGCACAGGGAGCAGAGCTGGGCAGGAAGGATCCCAGGATACGAAGGATTCCTGTCCCAGCAGGACACGAAGCCACAACAGCCCCGGGACCAAAAGAACTGGATTTGTGTCCATTTGAAAGCCAAATTCCAGCCTCCCAGCCAAATTTCCTCCTCCAGCCAAATTTCCTCCTCCCTCTCCAAGTGGAGAGGGGGAAGGAAAAGGACAATTTGAGGGAGCAGCTGAGGGTGAATCCATCAGAACTGGAGGCACTGGGTGCTCAGAGGCCTCGGACTGGGAAGCCAACGCTGCCCCGGAGCTGGGTGGCCCCTCCAAAACTCAGCATCCCCCAAACTGCTCGAAAAGCAATTCCAGGTCAGGGAAAAAGGATCATTTTCCAGAGCTCGGTGCCTGGTTGCTCTAAGGAAAGGACAGCTCCAGGCCAGGAGAATTCCCAAGGAAGCAGCACCACGTCCTGGGGCGTGGAGAGGAACAGAGGCTTTAAGGAGAGTGAAAGGAAGAGATTTTTTACCACACAAACTTTGGGTTTCCTTCCCTTCACAAGCAACATTTGTCTTTAAATGAAATGTCCTAACAAGGACATTCCTGCAGGAACGTCTGAGGTGAAAAATGAACTCCTGCAGAAGGAGGAGCGGAGGAAAAGAAACAATCGGATTTGCCTGTAAGAGTGGGAAGAAGAGGAAAAGCTCTTGAGAAAGCTTTGGATCAAAGAAAGCTGCTGGGTCAGAAGATTCAGAAGAATCTTTGCAGCCTAGGGAGCTTTGGCAGAGACCATGAAAATTCCCATCCCTGGGCTTTRCATTTATACCTAACCCTGACCCTAACGGGTTCTGTGGGAAGGGAGTTCCTCTTTACCTCGTGACCAGGGAAGTGGAGCCTGCAGCTCCCTCATGGATCATAAGGAGTTTTCCTTATTCCACCTCAAGGCCTCRCATCCTGCCGGTGGGGAAGAGGGATCTTTTAAACCCAAACAGGTTGGGAGATGTTCCACAGCCTGAATTCCAGCTGCAGGCGGAATATTGTCAGGATATGGGGAATTACAGCTTTCGTGGTGCYGGTTTGGGGGTGGAGTGGGACTGCAATGCAGGAGCTGTGGCTGCCCCTGGATCCCTGGCAGTGTCCAAGGCCAGGTTGGACGGGGCTTGGAGCAGCCTGGGATAGTGGGAGGTGTCCCTGCCCATGGCAGGGGTGGCACTGGGTGAGCTTTAAATCCCCTTCCAACCCAAACCATTCCAGGATTCCATGAAATTTCCCCTCAGCCAGCTGCAGTTACCACCCAGTGTGGGCTGATCCCGACTTTTGGGTTCAACGGAATGAATGAAGCAGGATCTGGCCGTGTGGATTAGACGGGAAGATTTATGGGAAACAGAAGCCTGGGAAAGGATTATGAAGAGCTTTTAGCTTCTGCACATGAAATTGGGAGTTTCGTCTTTGAGGCAGCTCAAAGGCCCCGTTTGGGGTCGTCTCTGTGTTCAGAAACCACGGATTTGCTTCCCAACCATCAAGAAATGAGCTTAGAATCCAAAAAAATAGTGGTCTCCTGCTTTTAGGGATTTCCAGCCCTTCCCTATGGATATGCACAGGCAGAGTTCAGGCCAAAACACTTCATTTTGCTTTAACGAGCGACTTCAAATTCAAAAAAAATCAAGAAAATGCCCTAAAGCGATCGAAAACAAAACTCGACAGCAGAGCAGAAACATCCAGGCTTTATCCAGCCTCTCCCATCCAAYGTGTGGAAAATCTCCTCCGTCAGCACCCCGGATGAGGGGAGCAGCCACAAGCGCTGAGCAGCCAAGCTTTTAAGCACCTTAAAAATTTAAATGAATTCCAGGTGTAAATTTGAAGTGGCTCGGAAGGAGAGCAGCGCTAATTTCATTTTGTTTATCTGCTGCTGGATGTGCAGGTCCAGGGAATGGGAGGCCTCTGCCGAGAGCTTCCCGGGGGGATTCGATGCGTTCCGAGGCGATCCCAAAGCGRGGGTCAGGCCGTGGTAATGGACTTGCCTCGGGTGGAAATCCTCGAGGATGCTTCGTGTGGAGAGCAGCACGCAAAGGATCCCCTCGGTGGGCCTGGAGTGCTCGGGCAGGTGAAGCTGAAAGCTCCATATTTGTCCAGCCTTGCCCTTTGAACAGGCTCGAGGCCGGAATCAGCAAATTCCATCTGGTGCTCTCCAAAATCCCACATTCCTTGGCATAAATCCCACCCAGTCCCACCCCCTGCCACGGGCAGGGACACCTTCCACTATCCCAGGCTGCTCCAAGCYCCRTCCAACCYGGCCTTGGACACTTCCAGGGRTCCAGGGGCAGCCACCACAACCTTCCCATGCTCCAGTTGCGCTCCCTGTCCTGCTCCGCCAGCACGAACCTCACTGAAAATCAGGAATTTGCAGTAAAACTGTCCAGAAATCCCTGTCATGAATAAATAGGACAGCTGGGACTGCCCCTGGATCCCTGGSAGTGTCCAAGGCCAGGCTGGACGGGGCTTGGAGCAACCTGGGATAGTGGRAGGTGTCCCTGCCCSTGGSAGGGGYGKCACTGGATGGGCTTTGAGGTCCCTTTGGATTTTAAGAGGGAAAATCCAAACGTTTTGGCAGGAGCAGTGGGGCAGCAAAGGGGGGTGCAGACCCAGCCAAAGCTTCACTCTCCACTCCTTCCTGGGCTCTTTTTTTTCGATTCCACTTGCTCCAGCAGCAAAGCACTGCAAAGCTGTATTTAAATTAAAACAATCCTCCAGCCTGCAGAGCAAACACGCCAGAGCCATCCATTTCCACGGGAAAAACAGGGCAGGAAATCCGAGCGAGATTTATACAGTTATTCCTGTGTAATTATCCAGCAGGGAGAGGAAGCCCACGGGTCAGCGGCGTCTCATCCATTATCACACCCCACCAGCTTGGGAGGCTTTCATTTCGCTTTGTTTTATTTTTTTTCGCAATCCCCCAGTCCAGATGGATGGGGATGTGCTGGGGAAAATCCCAGCTCTCCGCCGCTGCTGGGGTGACACGCAGCTCCCTCCATCCCCATCCTGCCCCCCCAGAGCCCCCCAGGCCGGGACAGGGGCCCGGGTGGGGTGGGGGTGATGAGCAGCCCATCAGCTGCTGTGGGAAAATTAAGAATAAAATGAAAAGTAACTCGAAGGGAAGAGGGAAAATGAGGAGGCAGCTGAGCTCTAACGCTTTAATTTGCCTTCTGCTCTAACAGCTTCATCCATTCTTTTTTTTTTCCATCCCCTAAAAAGCCTCCTGGGCTGTTTATGGCAGGAGGAATACCCTGGGGAGCCGTGCTGGTGGCACTTCAATCCCAAATCCCCCTGCTTCCAGCAGGAGACGGATCCCAGCAGAGGGACATGGTGGCCCATCCCTGGCCATCCACAGGGAGACCCTGGGAGATGAGGGGAGCTCCAAACCTTCCGAATGTGGGGTCTCCAGTGCTCCTCCCTCCTGATTCCAGCCTGGTCAGGCTTCCCATGGTGAGACCTGTGGGTTCCCCCACGCCGGGGGGACCTTTATCCCCACTGGTTTGGGATTTGCTCCATTCCAGAGGGAGGGATTTTGCTCCTGGCCATCCACAGGGAGAGCCCAGGAGACGAGAGGAGCTCCAAACCTATGAAATGTGGGGTCTCCAGTGCTCCTCCCTCCTGATTCCAGCCTGGTCAGGCTTCCCATGGTGAGACCTGTGGGTTCCCCCACGCCGGGGGGACCTTTATCCCCACTGGTTTGGGATTTACTCCATTCCAGAGGGAGGGATTTTGCTCCAGCACCTCCACAGGTCCGGCTGCTGAACTCTTGGAAGGGTCAGCCCGGGCTGAGGWTGATGAAGGAAATTTGGGGGAAGGCCACAGCTCCGAGGGAGAGAGGAACAATCCTGGATCACCAGCAAAACACTCCKGAGAGGAGCAAGGAGCAGCTGCAGGGATTAACCCTGGAAAAGACCCATTTTCCACCTCCACGAGGACTGGAGGAGCTGCAGGGGCAGGAGAGGGACAAAACCTTCCCGAGGTGCCCAATTTGAGGCATTTTGAGAACAAAAAGTGCTGATTAGGGAAGGATATTTTTTTTTTACAACRGCGTTTAAAGCTCCTTGGAAAAGCTAATGGAAGTTTTTAATTTAGGGACTCAGACTTCCCAGGCTCAGATAAAACAAGGGCAGAGGAACAGTTTTATGATCGTGATTTTCTGCTTAATTAAAGATCCTCCTCTTCAATTACTGCAACTTAATGTGGATGTCCAGGACTTCAAGTGGCATGGGCTGGTGTAACAAGGGGCAGTGATTTAGGCCCTACTTGGCTTTTTTTGTCTTTTTTCCAAGCAAATGAAGGTTTATTTATTAATTWATTTATTTATTTAAGGAGGCAGAGCTGGTGTCCTTGTGCCTCCAGCCGGGTTTCACAGACACTCCGTGGCTGACGGCTCCCGTATTTCTTCCATGGTTTTTAAAGCCTTCAAACATTGCAAAAAGCTGGTGTTTTCCCCAAAGTGCTGGACAGAAACAAGGCCCAGCAGAGCCCCAAAGCTCCCAGGCTGTGAGGCCACGGAGCAGAACGATCTGAGCCGAGTTCACCCGAGAAGCCACAATAAATCGATATTTTTAATATTCTTCCACCTGGAGATGAAGCTGCACGACTTGTTCCCGGAGCCATTAATCACGCTGTGAAGGAAAGCTGAAAATCTCCCTGTCCTTCTGGATTTTGGGGGTGGAATTCCCACTCTGCTTCCCCTCACGCTCTCCAGGGAGAAGTTTGAGCAGAGGACTCGGGATATTTAATCTCTGATGGATTAGAGACTGGATTGGGAAGATTATTCCRGGTGAAAGCTGCTCTGCACAGTCCCACCCCAATAAACGGCAGGAGCTGTGGCTCCAGCTCCTCACACTGAGAGAATTCCACAGCGCCAGGACTTTCCATCCCAGAGCGGGGTGCAGGAGCTTTGCCCTAAATTAAAACATCCAAGTTTTTATGGGATTTTCGYACCGCAGATTCACTCACAAGGAACGCTCCAAAAATTCCCTCTCCCTGTTTTCCCTGGTGGAGACAGAAATCTTATAAACGACATTGTTGTCATTTCCCTGTCGTATTATCTACGTTCTTACATTCTGATTCTGTAAAACCCTTATARTAACATCTTCCAGACCTTAATAAATCGTGTTTTTAGTGTGGAACGAAGCAGCAAGGAGAGGTTTTCCAGGGCTGGGGACCGTCAGGGCTCGAGTGGGAGCAGCAATTGGGATTTTTTTCTGGGAACAGGGCAGGAAAATAAAGCAAGAACCCCCAAGATCCTGAAGAGTCACCTGCGCKAGACGGGAGCAACTGCACAAACACAGGGTGGGAATAAAAAGCTTCCAGGAAAATCGTGTTCCCTATAAATGCATCCATTAGACTTAAACAGATGTTTTAAGGACAGGAGTTGTGGCCTTTTCCCACCCCTGATTAAGGGTGTTTTCAGAGCTTTTACACATCATTTCGCTGAATAAAAARAAAACCAAACCTCCCACCTTGCTTTTACTGCTCAAGGCTTCRAATTTCGCCTTTGTTTTCCCCCGGCTTGCGCATTTCTACCAAAATTGTGGCCTTTATCYCAGCCTGGAGCCCATTTGAGGCGCGGAATAAAACTTCCCACCCTCCGAAGGAACAAGGGAAAAGCGGAGAGGGGCAGAAATAATCCCCCACAAATGACCCCATGCGATCGAGGCATCCAATTTGCCAGGGTGGGAGGGTTCAAAGTGCTGCAAAAAGGGGAAAATGAAGCTTGACCTTCAGCTTTTCCAGTCAGGAGGGGATTTCGGAGCCTCCAGCGGGTTTTGTCCTGCTRGGACACCTCAAAAATGGAAYTTAAAGTGTCCCAAACCCACATTTCCCAGCCTGGAAAGAAGAACCRCTGCATTCAGGAGGTGATTTTTATTTCGCTTTTCACCTCGGGGTAAAGGTCAGAACGCACAAAGTGGGGTTTTTTGGGGGAAATACAAACTCTGTTACTGACTCAGGGCAAACTCCGCCTGCCAGGGAGTCCCTGGGAGTGCTGAAGTCAAACCTGGGGTTTGTCTTGGTAATTTGGGATTTGGGAAAAGCGCTGTAAAAGCATTTCCTTGGATGAGCGTGGCTGATCTGGGTGTGGATTTGGTAATTTGG
>JACAXG010000126.1:218988-233797 GCA_018881555.1 Amblyornis subalaris
GTGGCTGACTTGGGTGTGGATTTGGTAATTTGGGATTTGGGAAAAGCGCTGTAAAAGCATTTCCTTGGATGAGCGTGGCTGATTTGGGTGTGGATTTGGTTGAGCCCCAGCGACTTCCAGGTTTAAAGTCCTACTTGTCTGGGTCTGAAGTGGCTCAGGTTAAGGGCAGGGGACGGTGAGGAAGATGTGGCTCCAGGGAATGAGGTGTGGAGTGTCCTTGGGAGACTCCTCCTGCACTGGGCGCTGGGATAAAACCCAGCAGGCAGGGAAGGGCAATGTCCTTGTGGCTCTGTTTTGGGTTATATGAAAAATCAGAGCTATTCAGAGGGAAAAAAAGGCGTTCTAGGCAATCAGCCGTGGCCACAATCCCAGGGAAAGCAGGGACAGCGAGGGGTGGATACCCCTGGAAGAGCAGGAGCAGGGCTGGAGAGCTCCACTGTCCCATCGTGAGGATGAGGAACACAAGTAAGACAGGGAAGATGCTTTGATCTGAGCCTGATTGTCAGGAAGCAGATTATTATTATTATTATTATTATTATTATTATTATTATTATTATTAATTTTTTTATTATTGTTGTTGTTGTTGTTGTTATTGTTGTTATTGTTGTTATTTTTATTGTTATTATTCAGCCCGGAGGAGCTTTGGGGTCATCCCACTGCAGCTAAAGGAGCCACAAGGAAGATGGAAAACCACTTTTTACAAAGGTCTGGAGTGGCAGGACAAGGGGAATGGCCTGGAACTGGAAGGGAGCAGGGKTAGATGGGATATTGGGATAAACTGGGATGGGGACATCCCCTGGCACAGAGAGGCTGTGAGGGGTCCTGGGYGAATTCCCAGGATGAAGAGATTGAGGCCCAGAAGCTCAGCAACCTCTGCCAGGAGGAGCACGACACCCACACGGAGTCATTGAAACCCCAACTTCCAAGGAAAAAAGCCCTCCCAGCCTCCTGTGCTCCGAGGTTTAAAGGAAGTTTTTTATGATCGCCATCACCACCTGCCCTCCACCGAAATCATCCCTTTCCCCCCATGCTGATGAGCTCTTCCCTGCTTAGTAAATCCTMACATGTAAGGAAAAGCAACGAAAATAGCAGAGGGGGGAAAAAAAAGCAACTCAGTAAAAACGGAATATTTTCTTTCCAGTCATGTAGCCCTGGGACATCTTCCGTAACTCCTCTCCGTTTGCATTTTAACTGCCTTGAGGATCACTTTTATCATCCCTTGAACTCCGGAGCTTTTAACCCTCGGAGAGCACCCGGCGATGGTTAAAGTGCTCCAAGAATTGGGGTTTTTCGAGGGGCACGTTGGGGTTTTTGAAGTTCTGCCTCATCTCCTAAAAGCTCCAGCACTGCTGTTTACCCACTCTGCCGAAATATTTCAGCCGTGCCTCTGCTAAGTAGTGAAAAATTCACTCTGAACTGCTCCCAAAATRTCTTTGAACATCCCAATCCTCCTCTCCCCCCATTCCCTTTCAGCTTCCTCCACTTCAGAAAGGAAACTCGCACTAACAGCGTTCCCTTCGTGGTTTTTTTGGCTTTTCATCACTGTAAAGCTTTAAATTTGAGTACTTTTGGTCTCCAGGGCTGAGGCTGTTCCACGGTCGCCTCTCGAGCTGGGTTCCTCAGCAGTTCCAATCCCCTGTGGGTTTCCTGCTGGCTGCTCCAAGGAATTGTCAGTCCTGGCGCCCAAACACATCCAAACAAACCCTCCTGGCGTTTTCTGGGCAAACCCACGGCTCCTCTTATCCTTGAGAGAAATTCCAAAGTCAAAGCTCGATGGAAGCACAAGCACAACCTCATCCCCTGCCGGGTCTCTCCCAGCTCCCCCACACATGGAATTTTTCTGCTTTTAAAGCGAGTGTAATCCTTAGGCTCAAACTTCCCACTTATTTCCCTTGCTGTGCTACTGGAGAAGCAACACCCAGGGATAAAACCCCAATTCCTTCTCTCCCTCAGCATTCCCTGTTCCTGAGCCACGACAGGGCCCCTACAGCGGGAGGGGATGTTTGGTACAATCCTACAAACCTTCTTCTTGCGTCTCCCTCCTTGTTCTCCCGATTTAAGGAGCAGGGAATGAAACCTCAGCCCCCCAGAGCAGGAGCTCCCCAGGAGAGCATTCCAGCTCCAACAGTTTAAATATGGAGCAGCTCCAGGCCTCGGCTGCAGCTGGGGAGGCAGAAACCGGAGGAATTGTAATTCCTTGGGGTGRTTAACAACAGGGAGTTATTGTCAGCAGCTCCAGGAAATCCTCAGGAGGCAGAGAGAACAACTCCAGGGCGGAACGAGGGGAAGGTGAAGCTGGAAAATGTTATTGAACRGATTTGCCCCCATGGAGACAACAGGGAAAACGCCCAACGGAGCACCARGTGCCCTGTCGGAATCACATTCCCGGGTTATCCCTGCTGCAGCCCTTGGGAAGGACTGAGGCATCAGCCTTGGGATCCCAAATGGATCCTTCTCCAGGTGTGCCCCAGCCTGTCTGCAGGGATGGCTCGCACAACCTCTTTGGACAAGCAATCCCACAGGGGATCCCAAAGGGATCCTTCTCCAGGGGTGGCTCACACAGCACCCTTTGGACAAGCAGCTCTACAGGGGATCCCAAATGGATCCTTCTCCAGGTGTGCCCCAGCCTGGCCGCAGGAGTGGCTCACACAGCACCTTTGACACCTCCACAGGGGATCCCGAATGGATCCTTCTCCAGGTGTGTCCCAGCCTGGCTGCAGAAGTGGCTCACACAGCACCTTTGGATGAGCAGCTCCACAGGGGATCCCAAATGGATCCTTCTCCAGGTGTGCCCAACCTGGCTGTAGGGATGGCTCGCACAGCAACTTTGGACACCTCCACAGGGGATTCCAAATGAATCCCTCTCCAGGTGAGCCAGCCCTGGCTGTAGGGATGGCTCGCACAGCAACTTTGGACACCTCCACAGGGGATTCCAAATGAATCCCTCTCCAGGTGTGCCTCAGCCTGGCTGCAGGAGTGGCTCACACAGCACCTTTGGACGAGCATTCCCCAGGTCTGGCTTCATGTCCCTTTGGAATTTGGCTCCCACTCCAGCCCTTCCAGGGCTCCCAACTCCTGCCGTGCAGCAGCTCCAGCAGCTCCTGGCCCTGCACAGCTCCCTCAATCCTCCTTTCCCACACCGAATCCAAGCCCAGTTGGCTCTGGCAGGATGAAACCACCGCAGACCACACTCATCCCTCTTGTCCTTCTCTTCCTGAGCCAACATCCCTGTTTAGGAAGGAACATTAAGCCATGAAAGGGAAGTGCACAAGTGCGAGCAAACCCCAGGTTTCAYGTGAGGGTGAGTGGGGTTTAATGATTCCTTTCCTAATGGCCAACATTCCATAGCCTTTCCCCCGGACACTGAGCTGATGTTACACCCCTCTAATTCCCAAAAAAATCTCKTTCACCTCAGACAGTTTGGGCTTGAGGTTTCGTGAAAGTGAGCAGCAACCCTGCAATCCACCACCAGCAACCCCAAATCCATGAATTATAAAGCTCAYGACCATTTCAAGGTCTCTGAATCCCTCATTCCCGACTTTGCCTCTGGAGTCAGAGCCGCCCAGCACTGACGTGGACAATCCATGCAGATTGGGAACCGCTGGATTCCATAAATCCCGGTCTGCATCCCTGCCAACAGCACGGAGCCACCCGAGTGAGTGTTACACCAACAACCCTGCAAAGCTGCCGGACAAGTCCAGGGGAACTGCTGCCTGCTTTATTCCCAGATTTCCACCCGCAAGTCATGGCTGATCCTTGCAGATCCAGTCAGATTCCAGCCTCCTGAGGCTGAGGGATTGCTTACAGRGAGTATTGACAGACCAGGACAGCACATTCCCCTTTGGGAACTGTGGAAAAAGCAACGGAAATTCCCCAGCAAAGGCTGGGGCACGGACAGGATTTATGGCTGGGCCCGAATGGGACTTTCATTTGCTGCTTRTCTCAGAAGCAAAGGAGAAAACTTCCTTCCCTGGGATTTCCAGGAGCCTCAGCTGCTTCTCCCTGATTGTCCCCGTGTCCCCAGCAGTATTTATTGGTGTGTGCAGCCCAGCTACTCCAAGCCGGTTTGATTTTCCTGCAGATCCCATTACCTGGGCCACGTTCCCGGATTTATGTCTCCGATGGGTTCCCCTTGCGCTGCCTGACGTGACTGGGCGGTGCTGCTGCGACGGATGGGCCTCAGAATAAGAGAATCACCCAAAATACAGGATTTTTTTCACTTCTCTGTAATTGCCCAAACCCACAGAAGTCCACAGCAGGAAAACTCCCTGGCAGGGAGCACAGCCACATTAAACTTCCCCTATTTGCCTATTTCCCGCCTTTTTGCAGGATTCGGGGGAGCGCGTCAGCTCAATTTCAGCGTTTTCGTCTTTTCCGAGGCTGGAAGGTGGGAATGCAGGCTAATTCCCCRTTTTACCAGGAATGCTGTTATTTGAGCGCTCCCACTCTCGTTCTCCCTCCCTGACTTTCCTCACAGAGCTCCCTCAAGCCCCAGCACCGAAATCCCGCTTGGATTATCCCTGAATTTGGTGACAATTATGGAGACTCCTCCCTCGGGCTGCGTCTTGGATCGATGATTTGTAGCRGAGTTTGATCCGCCAACGGATCTATACCCCCAGAAATTGGAGTTTTTACGGGTTTTCATTTTCGTCCTGCTTTATGGAAGGGACAAAATAATGACAAAAAATCGGGAAAAATGATTGGAAAATAAGAGGAGCTGCCCTGAAAAGCGAGCAGGGGGTTCAGGTGGGAAGGGGGGAAGTCGCTGTTGTGCTCAGAGCCTGGAGGAGAATCTGATCCCTCTTGGCTTCTCTCATTTGGCTCAGCGGGATGCAAACAAGGGTGAAAATAAGACCCTAAGTGATATTTCCCATGGTTTTCCTTCAGAAAAGCTCCAGCGGGTGGGAATCAATTCCAGTCCTCCCGTGAGGCTGAGCCTGCTCAGTTTCCTCTGGGATCCRCAATCTTCCCACAATCTGGCTCGGGATGGGCCAGGATGAGTCGTGTGGCTCCAAAACTGCCCTTTTTAAGGAGTTATGTGGGAAGAGAGGGCAGGAAAAGGCTGARAGGATYGGGATTGTTCAGCCTGGAGAGGAGAGGCTTCAGGGTGACCCTAAAGAAAGATGGAGAGAGACTTTGGACAAGGGATGGAGGGGCAGGACACAGGGAATGAGTTCAAACTGGAAGAGCGTGGGTTTAGATGGGATATTGGGAAGGAATTGTTCCCCAAGAGGGTGGGGAGGCCCTGGCACAGGTTGCCCAGAGAAGCTGTGGCTGCCCCYGGATSCCTGGAAGTGTCCAAGGTCAGGTTGGATGGGCTTGGAGCAGCCTGGGVTAGTGGGAGGTGGCCCTGCCCATGGAACTGAATGGGCTTTAAGGTCCCTTCCAGCCCAAACCATTCCAGAATTCTGCGATTTCCAACTCCAAMCAGACAATAAACCCCAGGAAAATCCAGCATGGGAGTGAGAGCTGTGGCTGCTCCCAGCACACCCAATCCCTGATGTCCTTAGGGAGATATTTTCAGCTGGGAGACAGATAGACCTATGCCAGTCCTGTTTAGATGGGATTTTCCTGTCCAGCAGGGAAGTTCATCCATCTTTATCCATTCCACCCACATTTCTGGAGGGTGACCTGACTCAAACAATCTCCCACCCTCCCSAGGCTGGGAGATGTGAAACTGCAGCTCTGTCCCTCCCAGCGACAGCCAGGCCTGGAATCCTCGGGGCTGAGCCGTAATTCCCAGAACTGCTGAGTGGGCAGTGAAACATCCTGGATTCTGGGATGCAGGGCAGGCCCAGCCGGCGCTGCTCCAGCAGCTTTGTTGCTGTCATTGCTGTGGCAGCAAAAGCAAATTATTCCCTCCATCTGTGACTTCCCAGATCCACTCTCCCTGCTGCTCCTCCTCCAATTCCCTCTCCCCAAATCCTTTGTTTTGCCCATTGATGAGGGAGGGAATCGGCTTTGCCTTCTGGCACTCCCTTAATTTGTTTTATTTTTATTATAATTTTATCTCTGTTTTAAACGCGTCGAACGCGAGAACTTCTGGAACTTTCTGGTGCTCAGAGCACTCATCAAACGTTCAGGGTGTGGAGGGGGGGAAAGGCAAAGGAAACAACAACCACAGRATTGATCTCCTGAAGGATTAAACAGGAGAAGAGGAGCTCGAGGCCAACCCTGCTCAGGGGCAGATCCCAGCCCTGCTGGAGGATGAAGGAATATTTGCTCTTCCGTGTTCAGGTGTCCCTGGCACAGCTCTTTAGATTGCTGCGGGAGATCTGAAAGCAGAGGGAATAACAGGGATAAGGAAGATCCCTCAGTTCCCCTGGAATGCCAGTGCCTGTCTCTTCCCCAGGTGGGAATGCAGAGTGGACACYCGAGGGTCGCTGCACAGGGGTCACTGAAAGGGATTTTTGGAGGGGATTTTTCCTGTGCGCAGGGATCACAGGGAATGCCCAGACACACATTTCCAGAGTGTCCTGAGTTATCCCAGGAGGTCTCCAGGAGTTCAGCTGGGCCTGGCAGTGCTGGTGACATCCTGGTGACATCCCTGGTCGTTGTGTGGTCGTGAGATTCCYGGAAACAGCAAAAACAGAGCATGGAAAAGGTGGGGCACATCCCACCCTCCATCCCTACACAGCTGGAATTTCAACGGATCCCTGGAGCCGGAGGTTCCTCTGGGAAGAGGCAGAGGCTGCTGGATCCAACCTGATCCAGTGCTGAAGGAGCAGATCTCTCTGTGCCATGGCTCTGGGTGTTTGCAATTGTCTCTTTYCATTAAAGGGAGCCACAAGCACCGAATGGGGAGGGAAATCCCAGCTCAGGACGAGTGTCCTGGTTCCATCCAGAGTGGGAASTCCCCGAGGATGGCTGTGGGACAGTCCCTGTGCTGCGCAGGCTGCTCTGCTGGGCTCCCCCCAGAGGCAATCCCTGGGAATCCCAGGATGTGGGAAGCTGCTCCAGGACTCTCCCACAGCACAGCAGCTCAGGGTTTTACTTCCACATCCAGGCTCTTTCCGTTCATCCCACAGTGGGATTTTTCCTCCCATCTCCAGCCCCATGGAGGCTGCTGGGAACTGCGTGCTGATATTTGAAGCCCCTCAGGAATTCTACRGCTGTAAGAAGCCCTGATTGGCAAGGAGGGTAAAGGATTTGAGAATTCCCAGTGGGATTTACTGGAGCTCTGGCAAAGGCAAAGCCAGTCCATGCTGAAGTGTCCAATCCTTCAAACTCCTGCTGTTTGATCCCTGTTGGAGCCCCAAGTTCGGCAGGAGAGAGCTCAACACCAAAGGGCTCTGAAGCAGCTCCAAGTCAGGGCTGCACTTTTCAAACCTTTTCCTCTCAGCACACGGATGCAGCTTCCCGCACAGCCCAGATCCTGCTGGAGCGACTCCCACCGCGTGTCAGTGGCTCCAGCACAACCCTTGGACACCACAGGGAATCCTGGGATGGTTTGGATTGAAGGGGCCTTAAATTCCATCCCTTCCCACCCCCTGCCATGGGCAGGGACACCTTCCACTATCCCAGGCTGCTCCAAGCCCTGTCCARCCTGGCCTTGGACACTGCCAGGGATCCAGGGGCAGCCACAGCTTCTCTGGRCAACCTGTGCCAGGGCCTCCCCACCCTCYYRGGGAACAATTCCTTCCCAATATCCCATCTAACCCTACCCTCTGGCACTGGGAAGCCATTCCCTGTGTCCTGTCCCTCCAGGCCCTGACCCAGCTCCAGCCATTCCCTCAGTCCCATCACTAGACCTGGAAGTTTTGTCCCATTAAATCCTTTACTTGGCACCTGCCCTGGTTTCCACCCTCRTTCCTTTCTCGGGGCTGAGCTTCCTGGATTTGATGCTGATCCTTATTTTCTGCCAGAGAATGAATTTCCAAGGAAGACTTGAGTAATGTCACCCATTTCACTTGCCAAAGTTAGACCTGAATCTCCTGGGATTCCTTATCCTTGGATCRGCTGCCACAAAGCCCTGGGTGTCACAGACTGAGGAAACCGGGATATCAGTGAGCCTGGAGTTCTCCTGGAGCTGGGAAGAGCTCTCCAGGGAGGCTGCACCCCCGGGTCTGGAATTACACAGACCTGTACAACGAATAAACCATTCGCTGCCTGTTGTCTTCCTGGGGCTGCAATCCCCAGAAACCCCAAATTCCCTGGAAAAGGACATCACATTCAGCAGGAGCACAAGAGCAAACTGTCCCCCACAGCTCAGCTCGTGGCAGGGKTTCAAGTGGCCTCTTCCGTGGGAAGGAAAAGTTCCTTGTGCCCTGCAGTGAYTTGTTAAATGGAGCCACTGAAATCCCTGAATTCCCAAAGCACAGGATGGGAATGGCGCTGTCTGGAGCAGTTTGGGTCATCCCTGAGCACACGGAGAGATTTTACTGCCCCTCTSCTCCTCTTCTCACCCCTCTCCATTTGTTCTGCCCTTACAACCCTGGCCGGTGGCTCGGTGCTGTCCCTCAGAGCTGGACACTTGTCCCTGCAAGMAACTGGTGATGTCACAGAGTCATGGAATGGCTTGGAAGGGATTGGAAAGCTCATCCCGTCCCACCCCCTGCTGTGGGAGTGGAGGAGAGTGAGGGACTTGTGCAGAGCCAGAAGTTCAAAGCTGAGCCCCTTTCCCAGCTCCCTCAGCCGCTCCTGGTGCTCCAGCCCCTTCCCTGCTCCATTCCCTTCCCTGGACACGCTCCAGCCCCTCCAGGCCTTGTTGTGAGCTGGACACAGCCTCCAGCACCACCCAGGATGTTCTGGGTTCCCAAGCAGTGCCTGTTCCTTGGAGTCCCTGATGGCCACGAGCAGCTGAACCCCCTCCTCACTGACCCCGCAGTTAACCTGGTGTCACCTCCCTGGGATGCTCCRRTGKCCCTGGGATGCTCCAATGTCCCTGGGATGCTCCAGCGTCCCTGGGACGTTCCAGCCCTGCTGCCCCAGCCAGCTCCTTCTGCACTGCAGCCAGGACAGGACACTGAACCCGGTTTGATCCTGTCCTGTCCCATCTCTGCCCCATCCCCTGATCCTTCCAAACACTCTGGGCACAGGGAGCTGCCTTTGGAAAAGCTCCGGCTCGGGGATGTTATTTTGCTCCCCTGGGACAACACAGAGCCTTGCACGGGCTGTTTTTATGGACACGTCCTACCTTGGAAAAGAACACATTTACCAAGGTGGGAAGTGTGAAAATCTCCTCGTTTTAGGGAGCTGGCACGTCAGACTCCAACGTCTCCCACCGTGTGACCCTAAACCCAGAGTGGGATTGATGTTCCATTCCTGGCAGCCACGTGCTCGGAAATCTTCTATTTTCACAGAGGAATAAATAAACCCTCGCCAGGTTTCTGGATCCTCAGAAAAAGAAACTGGAAGGCTGGCTGGGAAGCATCCTGAGAAAAATGAAGGAATAGGAATATTTGTTTGTGTTCCCTGAATTTTAGGCTCTTCTCAATTTTTTTCAGCGAGGCTCGGTTCATGAATTTTGACCGCTTGAGACTAAAAATTCTGCTCTGCGCCGCTCTAGGGGCTCAAGAAACCAGTGAGCACCAAAAAATTGAACTTTTCCTTTAAAACACCCTCATGTTGCCAGAGTGATAAAACCCTGTGAGTGATATATTTATATAGATATACATATATATATATATATATATATAAAAATAAGCAGCTGGTCAGCTGTACTTAAAATATTCAAAGCAATTCTCTACTTAGCACTTCCCTCTGTAAGTTATAAGGCAAGGTTGGCTGGCTGCTGACATTATTGAATTTCAAATAAAGACACTCTGGAAGGCTGCTGGGTTTGGGTTTTTTTTTTCCTGTATTCTCTTAAAAATGTCTTTACAGATTCAACCAAGGCATCTTCAGGCTCTCAGCTCAGCCCGAGCAGATCCCGCTGATGGGGTCCCAAAAAACACAGAGGGCCCTGGTTCCACCCCAAAATTCACCCTCACAGGGGTAGCTCCTGGCTCTGCACCAGCTTAAGGGAAACCAACATCAGACCCCACAATATTGGATTTTTCAAAATAAGGAGAGATGCTGAAGAGCAGAGGGAAAGGAATTAATGAGTGATATTTATGATAAAACTGAGGGAGATCAAGGTTTCTCCCCAGAGGAAGGAAGGAAACTCAACGTTGGGCCTGTCGTGGAGTCACGGAATTGTGGGATGTTTGGGGTTGGAAGTGATTTGACAACTCATCCCACCCCACCCCTGCCATGGGCAGGGACAMCTCCCACTGTCCCAGGCTGCTCCAAGCCCCGTGCAGCCTGGCCTTGGACACTTCCAGGGATCCAGGGGCAGCCACAGCTTCTCTGGGCGCTGTTCCAGCACCTCCCCACCCTCCCAGGGCAGAATTTATCCCTAAAWCCCACCTAACCCTGCCCTCCTCCAGCACATCCCCCCCGGGTGGAAGCAGAGACTCTCCTCAMGTCACAATTCCCCATCCCACGCCTGGAGCAGGGCAGGAGCAGGGTGGGAACAGATGGAGCCTTTCCCTGGTCCCGTCCCAGCTTCCAGCAGCCCTCGCTGGGCACTTTGGGGCAGGGATTTCATGACCTCCCTGTTGGGTCGATATTGGCCATAAAGYCCTCCAAGCCTTTTATCCACGTCCCTGCAGGCTCTGACTCCGGCGGATAACGGATCCCACAGCACCCAGGGAGCTCAGGCAGCCTTTGATGAGCTGGGAATTTCCTGCCCGGGAATTTCAGGAGKCCACAGGACCTCAGGTTTGGTCGTGCTCCTCACAGCCATRAACTCCTCTAACAAGTCCTTTGTGYCTCTCTTATCTCATTTTCCTGCTGCTCTGAGGGTCCCTCCCTGCCTGTTCCTTGTTCCCGAGGATTGAGAATTCCTGCTTCTCGTTGAGGTTCCGGGTCTTGCCACCCTCGTTGGGAAAATCTCTCATTTTCACTCTTCTTTGAGYTTAATCCCATCACCCCTCGTGCTTTTGCAACAAAGCCCTGCTGAAAACTCTCCTGGAGCCCCTTCAGGCCCTGGCAGGGGCTCTGAGGTCTCCCTGGAGCCTTCTCCTCTCCAGGTGAGCACCCCCAGCTCTCCCAGCCTGGCTCCAGAGGGGCTCCAGCCYTGGAGCAGCTCCGTGGCCTCCTCTCGACTCACTCCAGCATCTCCACGTCCTCCTGATGTTGGAATCCCCAGGCCTGGAGGCAGCTCTGCGGGTGGGGTCTCACCTGAGCGGGGTCAGAGGGGCACAATCCCCATTATCCCATTTTAAACTCGCAGATTCCATCTCCAGGATAGACGGGATGAACCYGCCGGAGTGGCAGGGAACAGACGGAGCCGACACCAGGAGCCCCAAGGAGCTGCAGGAAGCAGATTTCAGGAGCAAAGTCCATCTGTTGGCTGGGGATCCCACATGTCCAAACCGGCCATTTCTGCCCATCTTTGTCCATTCTTTCCCATTTGTTTTTGTTTCAATAAACGGCAGGGCTGGCTCCCGGCCATTGCCTCCTGCCTTTTCCAGCCTGTTATCCCAGCAGCTCCCGGAAGGGACTTCAGGACGAGCACCAGTGACATTTGTGGGCTGCTGGACTCATCACCTGCTCAGCGAGGAGTGAATCTGGGCTGGGAGAGAGGAGAACCCCCACGGAGGAAGCTGAACACGCGGCTGTGGGTTCAGCTCCTGCTTTAATGTCTATTTATTCATTCCAGATTGGAATGAACGATCCCGGATTAACGGCCCGTGGCCCAGCCCTCGCTGACAGGTGATCCATGGAACTCTTCAGTCCAGCTCAGTGCTTGGGCATGGATTAAAAGGGGCCCATGGCGCATTCCAGGAATATTTAATGGCTAACTGAACTGCCCGGCTGAGGGTGAGGAATCTGCTGGGGGGAGTCAGGGATGTGGCTGAGCACAAACGTTCTCCTGGAGCGAGTTCGTATCCAAGAGAGAAGTAAAGATGAAAAAAAGGAGAAGAAGCCTCATGGGGGGTTGTGGATGGATGTGAGCAGGCCACGGCCCTGGGATTGTCCTGGAATTGTCACTGACCTCTCACGGCCATGGCAATGTTTGGGAGAGTGAATTAAACGGCAGCAGGAGGAAAGGGGAAGAAACTCCAGCCTGTGCAGAGTCTGGGTGAGAGATGCTCCCAAAGGGACACCCAGGGGAGCTGCTGCTCCTCCTGGCACTCCCAGCACCGCAGTGGGAACAGGGAATCCTCCCTCCCCTGGAATTCCTGCCCTGGCCATTTCCAGAGGCAGCAGGTCCCTCCAGCTGGGCAGGGCAGTGCTGGGATCTTTGTGCTGGGGATGGACATCCCGGGAGCTCCATCGAGCCCATTGCGACRCTTCCTCGAGGGTCACATTCCCACATCCCTCCTATTTCAGGGGAGAAGCGTTCCCGGCGTTTTCCATCGGCAGAGCTCAGCCTGTCTCCGGGGAGAGCCAGGGGTGGAACAATTCCAGTTCATTAACGCGGGGATGGAACAGCAGCAGGGTGACCCAAGGGAGCCCCGGGGCTGCTCCGGCTCGGGAGGGACAGCTTGGAATGGGACAGCTTGGAATGGGAGGCACAGCTTGGAATGGGAGGCACAGCTTGGAATGGGAGGAACAGTTTGGAATGGGAGGCACAGCTTGGAATGGGAGGGACAGCTTGGAATGGCACAGCTTGGCCTCCCTCTGCCAGGGGCACTCTGGGGTCCAGCCAAGCTCCTCAGGGCGGGAATGGGATGTTTGCCACGGACACCCCAAGGGATGGACCCGGCTGCACCTGCACCTTTGGAAGGGATGGCTCCGAGCCGCATGGAACTGCTTTTCCAGGAGAGCAGATGTGCCRGAGTCCCGAGGGGTTGGATCCTGCAGGATCCATCAGGACTGGCTTTAAGGGCATCCCGGTTTTTGCTGTGTTAGGGATAACAAAGCTCCAGGGGAGAGCAGGGTGGTTTGACCTCGCTGTTCATCCYGATTCCTGCTGCTTTTCCCTCGGTTTCTGAGCAAAGGAGGGTTCTGTGGGGATTCTGGGTCCACAGGTCCAGCGAGGCTGGCAGAGGTGTGGGGTTCAGGAGCTGCCAGGTTCCCACAGCCCCTGGAACAGAGGGGAGAAGGAAGAGGGAGGGATCCCGGGAATGTCTTATTTCCCTTCTTTTCCTTAAATAAATCGCTTCCCCCAATTAACTCTCTGCCTCAAACGCCAAAACATCCCCAAACTTTGGCAAAGGGACAGCAGCTCAGGGAACAAATTTCTTCAGCAGTGCCACATTTCCTGAGCCACACCAAGCTGAAAAGCTGCATTTTTCTAATACATTTTTCTATTCTTCATTATAAACACAAAATGAACCCCCTGACATGCAGGACAGCAGGAGACCGTGAAACTCTTCAAATAACAATAAAAATAATAAACTCTGTCCTGAAATGTCCCTGAGTTTTCGCTTTTAAAGGAAACCCTTCGGTTACAGGCTGGTTATTAATTATTTTCCTCACAAAAACTAAATCCATGGAGGTCGTGGAGGATACTGGGGTGATGTGAGATGTCTGAAGGTCCATCCTGACAGTTCTTCCGAGTCTTCTCCTTCCCTCTGTTCTCTGCCAGCCTTTGGTATGGAGTGTCTTGGCCATCTGTTATTCCAGCCTGGAATTAGGGTGTGCCTGTGGGACTCTGCTCTCCTCTTCCCRTGATCCAGAGGGGCAGAAGTGTCCTTGGAAAGCCCCAGGCAGGGGCAGGGCTGGCTCTTTCCTCCATCATGATGTGAGGAAAGGCAGCAGGAAGAGCAATCCCGGCTCTTCTTCCCRCTCGTGCCACAGCCCCCGGAGCTCCAGGGCTGCCCGAGGCAAAGGAAGGATCCAGGATGGCAGAGGAGGAGCGAGATTCCCAGTGGTATCCCAGGGGGGAGCGAGTCCTGCTCTCCAAGTTCTCTCCCACCCCAGGCACCACCCTTGCTCCTGCCCTCCTCAGAACCGTGGAATATCCTGAGCTGGGAGGAACCCACTGGGATCATCCAGTCCAACCCCTGGCCCTGCCCAGGCCACCCAACAATCCCTGGGAGCGTTGTCCAAACGCTCCTGGAGCTCTGGCAGCCTTGGGGCCGTGCCCATTCCCTGGGGAGCCTGGTCAGTGCCCAGCACCCTCTGGGGACAGGAGAACCTTTCCCTGATCCCCAGCCCCACCCTGCCCTGGCCATCCACCCACTGCAATCCCGGCAGCAGGGACGGAAGTTCCCGTTGGAATCAGCCTTTCCGGCTTCAAATCCCTCAGCCACGCTCCTCCCAAGCGATCCAGCRCTTCCTCTGGAATGGCTGTGAAGTCACTTTACAGATGATTACCCCAAAATCCGATGCCTGGAAAGCAACTTCGCTGCATCAACCGCTCGGAGCTGGCTCAGCTGGAGGGAACTCACTTCCAGAGATAACTGGGGATGGCTCCGAGCCCAGTCCCGACAAAAGATGGATTTTGTAAAGCCGACTCAAACGATGCCATCCATTAGGAGAACTACAAAGCAGAACATTTTGAAGTTAATTGGTTTTGCAATTAAAAGATACACAGAACATGTGACGCAATTAATTTTACATAAACACGGTCAGGAATTAAAGGCAAAAGCTCTTGGTAACTTCTTTAAATGAGGCATATGTTTGTTCCCAGCTCCAGCAGCTCCTCTGCATTCCAAGCGGGAGGCAGGGAAGCGCTCCCACCCCCCCGGCAGGATTCACTGCTGGCTTTTTGCAGGGGCTGTGATGGTTTGGGAAGGATTCCGTCGGAAGCACGAAGGGCTGGTTTGGAAAGGCAGCAGAACCGCACGCGGGGATGGAGCTGTTCCCTGCCCCGGGCACCGGGAAGGAGGGATCAGCAGGGTGGGATGGATAATCCAGCAGGGTGGGATGA
>JACAXG010000126.1:234273-246233 GCA_018881555.1 Amblyornis subalaris
GATAATCCAGCAGGAATGGATGGATAATCCAGCAGGAATGGATGGATAATCCAGCAGGATGTGCTCTGCAGGTGATCAGTGTGCACAGTTGTTGGGGCTGAGCAGCCCCGTGGCAGAAGTTCAGCTGCTGACAAAGCTCTGAGGCTGCATCTTTCCAAGATATCGGTCAGTGGGAATTCTGGCTGAGAGATCCACACTTGGAGCACCCCAAAGAATCTTTTCCAGGTTGGATAACTGGATCTGGAAAACTCCAGCCTGCGAATTTGTCTTGACTGAACTCCAGGTGTGGCCCTGGGACCAAGGGGGGTGATCTTTAATGTCCCCTCCAACCCCAAACCAAATCACAGAATCCCAGAATATCCTGGGCTGGGGAGGRCCCACAGGGATCATCGATCCCAACTCCTGGCCCTGCACAGACCCCMCAACAATCCCACCCTGTGCATCCCTGGGAGCCTTGTCCAAACAGTCCTGGAGCTCTGGCAGCCTTGGGAATGYGTCCATTCCCTGTTGAGTTCCCACCACCCTCTGGAGGAAGAAGAACTTCCCCGATTCTCAGCAAACCTCTTGCCAGACTTACTTCCATCCCTGTGTTTCTCCCTGTTGTAGGAATTGGGGTCTCTGGGGTGGCGTTTGCACAGCCCCCCCACCCTTGGATCTCGGTTTGATTATGGATTTCATAAASTAAAAAAATAAAGCTCTTAAAGTCAGGGTTGGGAGGTTTTAGCAGAGCAGCTCTCGACTTGTAATAAAACCTGTCCAAGGAGCACGGACTTGGACTGGGGGTGAGACATGGAACCCTAAAACCAGCCCTAAAATGTGGTATGAACCTTTCCTGTGGCGTGGATTAGAGCCCAGGCTGGCAACAGCCACAGCTGCCCAGGCTGGAGGTGACATCTCATCAATCAATCAATCAATCAATCAATCAAACATTGGAAAACTCCATCCTGCAGGGCTCTGAAATCACTTTAAAATTCCCACAGCTATTTCTGCCTTCATTTCCCAGTCATTCCTGCAAAGAACAGAATGAAGTCCAATATTATGGATTTTGTGTGGACAAATTGGAAGGTTTTTAGTGCCTTCTGTGCCAGAATCTGCCTTCCATAAAGAGAGAATTTCAGGGAATTCTTTCAGGCCCGTAGGGCAGGAATTGGAATGGAAACATCAACACACCAACATTTCTCCTGCTCCATCTCTGTGAAGTGCTGGGGAAGGCAAACATTAGAAATTCAGCCTCATTTAAAGGGTGTTAAATAGGAACAAAGCCAGGTGAATTATTCCTGTGAAACTCGATGTGATTGGAGTTTCGAGGGAATCTGATTATCCACACCCATGGATCAACTGGAGGAAAAATGCAGGCAGGAGAAGCTCCGGCGGCAGCCGAATTTCTGCTGAGTTAGAACGCGCTCCTTCCACYTCCATGCAGGAAAAGCCTCCTCAAAACCAGACAGCGCCTCAGATATTCCCAAAAAGGGTCTCTAAACCTGGAATCTCAGTTCCTCCAGCCTTCAAGGTGCTGCTGGATCCATCCCTAGATTTTCACACCTCCCAATATCCCACCCGGGGCTGTTTGGGTCTCCCTGCCAGGACCCTTCCACCTCGGGCAGAAACTCGGAGCTGTGCTCGTGTCCCTCCAACCGCTGATGGTCCCAAAACCCCCTCTTTTGTCCCAGTGCCACCTTCCCGGTGGGTTTTCCATCCTCTCAGGGTCTGAGGCACTTCAGGAGCAGGAGGAAAGGAAAGGCAGAGCCTGCTGAGAAGGGAATTGTCCCGAATCCCCCTGAGTTGGTGTTTTAGGAGCAATTGTGCGTCCCGGATTTGTCAGGTCGGAGGCACAAAGACCGGGAATGCTGCAGTGCCAGGGACTCAGGAGTTTTGCGACAGAACAAAGAGTTTGAAAAATAAATAAATAAAATCAAAATCAGACCGAGCAACACTTCCCAGCTGGTGGCCGAGAGCTCTCTCAGTTATTGACCCGTGCTGTGTTTCTCTCCCAGAGCTCGTGGGCCTTTTTCATTTCTTTTCTTGCCTTTCCCTCCAATGAAATGGAGGAAAATACGATTTTTGGGTTTTTTCTGCTTAATTCCTGAGGTGCCTCTGCGTTCGGTGGGGAGTCGAGAAAAGCTTCACAGGGAGCAGATGATGCAAAAATCCGTCAATGCGGGAGAAGGGAGCAGGATGGCAGGGAAGGGAGACGGATCCAAAGGTTGGAAACCATCCCAAACCCCTGCTCTCTTCCCCCTGGATGTGCCAGGGCCCTCAGCCTCTGCAGATCAGCCATTCCTATTCCCTCTGCCCAGGACATCTGGGAAGAATCCGTGCATCCCAACACCATTCCTGGGGTGCCACAGCCCTGTAGGCACTGAGGGAATCATGGAATGGTTCGGTTGGAAGGGATCATAAAGCTCATCCCATCCCATCCCATCCCATCCCTCCCACTATCCCAGATTGCTCCAAGCCCTGTCCAACCTTGCCCCGAATAATTTATTATTTTAATAGGGAAAGTTATTCTTTCACCTGAATCTTTGAAGTTTTATCATTCATGGCAAGATCACAAATTTAAAGGCACTCAGTCCTTTTTTTTTTTTTTTAACCAGAAATAAAATCTCTTTTCAGAGCAAATCTGGTTTGATTTTATTTTTCCCACAGAGAAAAATCACATTTTTCCCTGAAAAGCGGTTTGGGTGGAAAGTTATTGCTTTGTAGCAACTCCAGTGCCTCGATTCATCTCCCGGTGACAGCAGCTCCTCAATCGCTTCCCGAAACTCCTCGGTTCCAAATGAAAGCTCCGGATGCTTTCCCCAAAGTGAAAAACAAAGCCCCAAAGTTCAAAAAAACAACGACTCCCACATCCAAGGGCACCAATTGGAAAAGATTTCATTACGGCTTTGCTGGGAACTCCTTTACTCCCGGAACGAGAGGTGGCTGAGCGAGACCGCTCCGACAATCGGACCCGTGCAGGGCGGGCGGAAAACGGGATTATGGAAAATTGATGCTCTCAGAAAAGAGCTGCACGGAGGGAAAATGAACTTTCAGGGCCGTGGCAAAACTCCTCAAATGCACCTGATTTAAAATAAAGCTCCCAAGGAAGGATTCTGGCCTCTGGTTGTGTCATAGCTCCAAGCGCTTTTCCATTTCTCCTCCTCTCCCTCCTCCTTCCCCTCCCTGCTCTTGCTTTTATTTAGGAGATTTCCCTTGAAGGAACAGCAAAATGTCAATTTTTCCTCTGAATTCACAAGACAGAAGAGAATTAATTCTTCAGTCSTTGTCCCTTTCGCTCAACCTTTCATTTTCCTGCCACGACAACACTTCCCTCCTTTGCTCCGGGTGGAGGAGGGAATTCTGGATGGGCGAATTTTGGGTTATTTCAAAGCCTTTGGAGCTCCTGCCAGGGGTTCCAGCAGGTGAGGGGAACCTGGATCAACAAATGCCGTGGAATTGGGTGTTTTCCTTCCCCCCAGCTGGAGCGCAAATGTGGGAAGGGCTCCCTCGCTGGGGTCTGGGATCTTCAGCTCTGGAGTGCAACAATTCCATGAGAATTTCCTCTTTTCATCTTCCTAAAAGAGAGCAAAGAGCACCCAGGGAGTGCCCGGAGCAGCTCCAAGATCTGCCCAGCTCAGCACTTCCAGGCACAGAAGGATTAAAAAAAAATCCGGGAAAAAAAAATAGGTCTAATTCCAAACCCCGAAGCTTTCAACACAAAAAGCCAACCCAAAAGAGGCTGAGAGTGGATGAGAGGGAGAAAAATCCACTCCTTGCTTACCCAGGCAATTCCTGATTGGAATTAAATATAGGCTTTAATTAGAATTAAATATAGAACTTAATGTATGTAATAAATATATGGAATTTCACTACTGTTCCCTTACTTTTAAAAGCAGCTTTCTTTGGTTTTGGCTCCTTCCTGCTTTTCTGCCTCAAATATTCCAAGCAGAGGGAAGCAAATGCCCCAAAGAAGTTTGATCCAAGCAGCYGAAGCTTTACCAAAACTGGACCTTGGGTCCTGATTTCCAGAGGCCCCAGTGCTGTCTTTGCAAATTCCACCCCCACTCCTGGAGTTTGGGGTCAGCACCGGGCACAGAATTCCCGAGGGAATCGATTCAGATCGTCCAACGCACGCAGGAATTTCACGGTGTGGGGATGGGTCATCAAATTCAGTGCGAAAATCAGAGAAACACTTTTTTTCTGGGAAAAAGAAACCAGAGGGCAGGGCTAGATGGGATATTGGGAAGGAATTCTTGGCTGTGAGGGKSTGGGATGGAATTCCCAGAGAAGCTGTGGCTGCCCCTGGATCCCTGGCAGTGCCCAAGGCCAGGTTGGATGGGGATTGGAGCAGCCTGGGATAGTGGGAGGTGTCCCTGCCCATGGCAGGAGTGGTACTGGATGGGCTTTAAGGTCCTTCCATCCCAAACCATTCCAGAATTCCATGGCATTGACCTCCCTATGCCTTTACATTCCTCTCCCGGTTTCCCCAGCCCTGGCAGGCTCTGACCCTACAGRCAGTTCAGCTCAATTCCATTTCTGGCTTCCTGAAGCCCCTTAAATAACCGGAAAAGTCGGCAAACCCCAAAACTGTGGGGTTTGATCCTGTCAGGGTCGGGGTTTTCCCAATCCCTGCAGCCGGGACAGGACCGGGAGCACTCTGCTTCTCCTCCCACTGGACCGGCCCCTTGTCCTAATTAAACATTAACGGATTGTACAGGACATTAATTGAGATTTAAACGAGATCCATTCCGTGTAATTAACTCTGAAGAAGAGAGGCAGTAAACGTGGAATGAATCCAAGGGCCTTGGAGCTGGGTTTGGAGCAGGATTTGGAGCATCCCCCCCACCCCAGCGCACCCTGCCCAATTCCAGATCAACGAACACCCTTTGGAATGACCACGCCYGGGATTCAGCTGCTCCCTCCCTCGCTGGCCCTGCCAGGGGCTCCACCTTGGAGCGGCGTTCCCTTTTCCCTCCCTGGTATCCCACATCCATCAGCCCTTTGGATCTGCCCTTCCCCACTTTGATCTCCGTAATTTGTGCCCCTTGAGCTGCCGAGCTCTTCCGCCGGAGCAGGGCGCAGGGGACGGGCAGAGTTTGAGGATCACCCCCACACCCGCCCTTCAAACCAATAAATCCCTTTTTTCCCGGCCTGCCCGTGGGCAAGGAATGAGTTTTAATAAATAATCCTCGGGTTTTTCCCTTTGTCCGGTGGCAGGGCTGGGAAGGGGGAGCTCCACGCGGGAGCAAACACACTCAGAGCACTCTGAGGCTGCTTTTTGATGCAAAAAGCTGCTTTTATTTCTTTATTTTTTTAAATCCATCTCTTTTCCTAGCACGAAAATCCCYCTTTGAAACGAAATTTTGCGTGTGGCTCTTGGGGGCCAATTATCAGCTGCTCATGGGGATGTTATCTCTTGGAGGGGCTGGAAAAGGAGGAAATGCTGAGTCAAGAGGGGGAATTAAAAGCACATGGATCATTTATGTGCCAGAGGGACGAGGTTTGAAGCCTGGTTAGTGAACACAGCCCCTCCTGTCGCCTAAATATGGGATTCCAACCTTTTTCATGGAAATGAGCGTTTCCATARGTCGGTTGTATTCCAATAAGGAATAGGAAGTATCCCCACAGCACCTGGATTTGAAGGAAGTGACAATGCCAGGGCTCTTCATTAAAAACACGGAATATTTCCCGGGATTAATCCCCTGCAGTTCGGTTTGGCTGCTGCTGGAGAATTAGGGAAGTGCTGCACACATCAAAAACCCCAAAAGCAGCCCGGAATTTGGAGAGGGATCTCAAACTGGGAATATTCCTTTAGCACGTTGGGAAGTTCTGTGACCCCAACAGGGGCTGCAGCAGGAGTTTGGAGCTGTGGGATGGGAAATCTCGCAGTGCTTAACTTTAAATCCTCAGTCCCCAGTGAAAATCAATAAGATTATTTTAGGTTTTGGGTTTTTTTTCCCCCCTCAGCGCTGTTTTGAYGCCTGTTCCCCGCACAGGCAGAAGGTTTTCCTTAGGGAGAGGCCACAAACCAGAGCGGATTCCTTTCAGGAAGTGGAGCCACGTTTCTGTGACACAGTTCCTGCTTTCCTGCAGCTTCCTGTAAAGTTCCCCCAATCCCAATAATTTCATTTATCCTACTCATCCCCAAAAAATGAAACTCCTGAAAAAATGGGCTGCACCCACACCAGAACAGCCCAGGTTTGTGGGATTTGAGCTCAATCCAAGCTCTTCGATTCTCAGAAGGTGTTTCTGGATCCCTGGATCTCGGGAACTTTCCCCATGGAAGTGTGAAGGAGCATCCATCCCGAAGCATTTGGTATTAGGAGTTTGTTGGGAAACTCCTGATCGCTCCAGCCCAGCCCAGCCCACAGAAATTCCTCATATTTTTTCCAAGATGGTGCAAAAGGAATGAGAATCCTTCATTCCCTCTCCTCTGAGCGAGCCGGAAAAAAGGGGGGAAATCAGTGAAATCTCTCCCAAGAAACTGTTGGGCACTGCTGAGTGGGATTTGCACATTTATTCCTTGCAGAGATTTATTTCTTGCAGAGATTTATTTCTTGCTCTTATTTCTTCCCATCTCGCCGAGATTTGCTGCATTTGCACGTCAGGGGAGATGATTTTCCCCTCCCCATCCCGAGGAGCAGGGCAGGTGTGGAGCAATCAAACCCCATTGAGCTGGAAATGCACAGGAAGCTGCTCCGGGCCCGCAGCTTTTCCTCCTCTTCCTTCCCAGCTATTTTTACTTCCCTACAAAACCCCGCCGTGCATTCAGGACTCGCCTGTCCAAGCCTGCAGCTGGGCAGGGCTGGGCTTTGCTTTTCCTGGGCTTTGCTTTTCCTGGGCTTTGCTTTTCCTGGGCTTTGCTTTTTGGGGTTGTCTGACACCCTCAGGAACGGCTCCAGCCCCTTTATTGCTCCTCTGGGCTGCAAATCCAAGCCTTGGAGCCTTCGGGATACCCGGGAAGAGCTTTTCATGGCAGGTTTGAAATAATTGGGGGTAGTTTTTCGTCTTCCTCTTCTCCTTGGAGGGTCCACACCAACGGCAAACGCTGCCTGGAAATGGTGTTGGAAAGGCCAGGTGGGATTGTCAGGGAAAACGGAGTGAATCCTGCTTTCCCTTCCTCCCTAATTGCCAAACTGTGGGCATTGATCAGCTCCATAATTGGCTCAAAAAAGGGTTCTGAAGCTTTAAAAACCTGATTGATAAGGAGATCGATGGACTCGGACTCCAGAGCCCCATTCCCGACTCCAGCACCGCTGAAACAGGAACTCGGCGCTCCAAAGGGAAGGGAAATGCAGCATCCCTTTGGAGCTGGGGAGGTGCTGATGGGCTGAAATGGTTCGGTGAGTGTGGAGAATCCTGCCAGAGGGACGGAAAAATCCCTCAAAGACTCCGGGAGAGCCAGTTCCCTTTGGAAAATGAGGCAGTCCGTGCCGGAGGAGGAGGGAGGGGATGAACATTGGAATACACACACAATTCCAGGCTTGCAGGCACCCACAGAGGGGATGTGGTCGTGCAGGATTCCCTGGAATGTGCAGAGCCCCACAGAGGTCCCACCCAGTTGTGCAGAATTCCCTGGAATGCGCAGAAGTCCCAGTGTGTTCCAGAGGAGGGAGCAGAGAGAGGCTCTGCAGCACCATCAGGGCCTGCTGACGGGGCAGGAACCAGCAAAGCTTTTCCTTCATTTTGGTCCCAATGTCCCCAAATCACGCCCAGTCACACCCTCTGTGCCCTTGGGCRCTGGAATTCCCACGGAAGCTCCAGGGAACTGGAATTTTGCGGTCAGAATAAACCCCCCTTGCCTTGTTGTGAAGCTGCCCGGGTGCTCAGCTGGTCCTAGAAGTGAATTTTGCTCTCTCCCTCCGGGTGCTGCTGTTTGACACCACCAAACCTCTCTCCACAAAATCCAGGGCTCGACAATCCGGGAATGTCACTGGGAATGGGTTTTTTCCCCTTTCCCAGCAGTGTCTTTGGCTCAGGCTCAGCGAGGTCAACCCTGAGGGGCTCAGTCCCAGATTTTTGGGATCCCAGTGGGATTCCTCAGCGCTCCCTCCCAGTGGAGGTGCTCCCAGAGCTCCTGGGGAGCTGCTCCAGGAGGGATCCAGGCTGGCAGCAGCTCCGATGGGGCTGGGGAGATCATTTCATCCACACATTGTCCAGGGAAAATCATTCCATCCCACACATGGCTCTTTACCCGATGTTTCCYGTGTTTATACAGAAAAAACCCAAGAAGTTTTAGTTCATTGGTCTTRAATTACAYAATTCTTAGTATTGAGTGTCCTATTGGTTATTGATCCCTTTGCCTTCGATGCTGATTTGGTTCTCTTATCACTCTTCGGTTCTCTTATCAGTCTTCTCCAGACCGGATGTCTCCGACCGCGCCGGGGAGGGGGTTAGTCCTCGAGGTCGATGTTTGTAGCTGTCGGTAAAGGTTTGTAAATGGTCACTTATCCCCTCTGTATCTTCTGGTCACTCCCGATCCACGGAGATGTTAAATTCATCAGGTCTTTCCCGGCGAAACAGAATCCTTTGAGGAGAAACTTCAAATTCCCCTCCTTAGGGYGAGGGTGAACAAACCTGACTGAAGTTATACAAAAAAAAATTCAAAAGTTGTGTCATTTCTAACAGGAGCTKCCTGCAGGAACCTTGTCCTGCATGTGTCACACAATGTCACACCATGTCACACGTGTACACCCAGAGCAGGCAGGGAGGACTCAGTGGGATCTCAGGACGTGCAGGATCCTCAGGGTTGGGACTAAACCGAACCATTCTCCTTGCCCGGCCCATCCCTGCCATCCGCATCCAGGATTTTCCRCCCTTTTAGGGCCGTTTGTTGCTCGTTTGTGCTCCTGGCGTGTCACACACACAGACRGACTCGAGTTACTCCCAGATTTGTGCTCGTGAACGATCCCACAGCCCTGGAAAGGTGCAGGACTCCCGTTGGAGCTTCCTTATGGAATATTACACAAGCGGGTTTAATTCCTGCTGGCTCTCTCTGGCCATCCAACCCAGRTCGGGTTCTCTGTGAAGAAATCACCTGCAAAACTTCATCCTACAAAGTTCTCCCAAACAAAGCCAACCRTGAATCCTGCTTGGACGACAACCAGGTCAGACACAGACCGGGCTGAGGTGGCCCAGGGCACCCTGAGCGGGCTGGGCTGGGAGCGACGGCCTCAGCTTGCCCGGAGCCAGCCTTGGAGCAGCAGAGCACGAAGACTTCTTGTTGGAAAGCGAAACGTCCCTGGGAACGATTGATTTCCGATGAGCGAGGCGGCTGGGCAGGTTGGGCAGTAATTTTAGCAGTGAAACTGTGATTAAAGCCAYTTTGCCACCCGAAGCTGGGCTCGGGGTGATTAATTCCGCGCTGAACTCCGGCTAAATTCTTATCAAGTGAAATGTATCCAGCGTCATCTGCGAGGTCTTGAAAGGTTAATGCAAGCTAAATCAATGCTGCCTCCGTCCTGATAAGGTGTGGGGAATTGTCCTTGAGTGGGAGCGTGCGGGAGAGGAGGGTAATAAAGGCTTCCACTGCYGCTGCTCCGTGCCAAGTCCATGGCAGCGCTCGAGGAGTTGATAAGGGCGCTGATTTATCAGCCAGCAGGCCAAACGCTGCTGGTGAAACATTTCATCCCCCTCGGTTTGTTAAATGTTAATAAACATTTTAAAAATCCCAACCCCTTTTGGACAGCCGAAGGAGCGGAGTACAAAAGGCTGGGCTGGCACCACCCAGCCTGGTGAAGTTTCCCGAGGGATGGGGGAGCTGGAAGCCCGGCTGAGCTGGGCAATGKTGTTCAAAACCTGTCCTGACGGGATAAGGAGCTCAATGGAAGCAGAGTTTTGGCGTGAGTTTAAACTTCCAGGGATCAAGGAGATTTCCAAGCCCTGTCAAATCCGTGGGACACAAAGGGCGGTTCAGCTTCCACACGTGTCTTTAGAAACACCCCTCGAAATTAACGGCTGAACGTCAACCCTTGGCTTAAAACTGTTCTGGTGAGTTCAGAGAGGGGCTGGAAGCAGGAGGGAGAAGGGAGRAAGCTCCACTTTTCCACGTTCCCCGCTGGATCCAGCTCTCCTCCGGGCAGGATGTGTTCCTGCAGGCGTTCCTGGCTCTGYGTCGGSACCGCTCGGTTTAGTCCAAGCACAAATAAATAATGGATGGCTCTGAGTTCACCTTGGACACTCCCTGACAGCCATTCCCTGTGATAGTCATTTCCTGGAACGTGGAGGGTGCAGGATCAGGATGGAGTCGGGCAGCAGGAGGACTCCGGATCACACGGATAAACCCCAAATCCCAAAGCTCTGCCAGTCCTCAGGCACAGAGGGTTTTCCTGCACTGCACTTTCCAACCTTGTCCAGCCTAGTTAAAGGCTCCAGTTCACTCCAGAGCCCATTTCCAGCCGCTCACAGACCCCTGGATGTGAGGATGATCCGGTGAGAAGCACCAAAATGTGCGGCTTGGACAGGATTTSGGATCAGTCCTGAGCCTTGCAGAGCCCAGCTCGTGGCGAATGCCAAACCAGCCCTTCCCTCCATCCCGCTTTGAGCCGCACTCAGCACTGACTCAGAGAATTATTGCTACACTTGATTAATACCTGAGCACTCTGCAAAGAGATAAATTATGATTACGCACACAGCACCCAGCAGACAGCACAGCCATTAGCCCAGAACGAGCTGTCGGTCACTGGGTGTTTACACACGATGTGTACATGGGCTTTTAGCATCAACACTCAAACCACTTCAGRTATTAAGCGCTTAAAAGTATTGATTTGGTTAATTCAGCCATCTTCACAAAATCGGCCTGCTCCGGGTTTTTTGGGGCTGCTGTTGGGATGTGCAGCGTCCTCTGCCCATCTGCTGGGATCCGGGAGGACTGCCGGGCATTCTGGAGGAGCAGGGCTCACCTCCTTCAAGATGTCTGCAGGAACAAGGCCCTAAAAACAGCTGTGGCTGCCCCTGGATCYCTGGAAGTGTCGYAGGCCRGGCTGAACGGGGATTGGAGCAYCCTGGGATAGTGGAATGTGTCCCTAGGGTGGCACTGGATGGGCTTTAAGGTCCAGCCCAAAGCATTCCAGGATTCCATGACTGCCACCACCTCTCCRGGCTGTGCTGACTGGAGCAGTTTCCCAGCACAAGATGAAACCCACGAGATTCCCTCTTGCAGCTCCGTGAATCCAACGGGATCCTCACTGCCAAGGGCTGACCTGGAGCCACCTGCGGATTTAACCGATGAACATTGAAATCATCTCCTGTTTCGGATGCGTTGTAGGGCAAAGAGGAGCCCTGGGATTTATCCAGGAGAATAAATCTCTGGCTCAGAAGCTGGGGGATCTTCTGGCTCTGGGTGCGAATGAACTCATTAATTTGCCATCTCATCCCGAGGCATTGGAACTGAAATTTCCGCCTCCCAATTCCCACAGTGCCCATCGATAAAACAATCCACACCAATCTGCTTCTCCCAGCTCTGGCTGCTCTCCCTGCCTCGAACCAAACCCGAGGCACCGCAATTCCCCTCACCTCTGCCCCTCCCGTCACGCCCTCGTTTTCCAGCCCCTGCTGAAGTCTGGCTCGGGGAAAAAAAAAAAGAGGGAAAAAGTCCCATCCCCGAGTGAGGGATGGAAGGTGACGTGGCGGCGAGGAGGGCAGCCAGATCTCGGGTTATTATTTAGGAGAGAGCAATAAATAACCCGAGGCGTTGTTGGTGAGGGCTGTGATGGGTTTTTATCACCACGGAGAGGGAACAGGGGCACAGGGAGCCAGGGAACAGCTCCCAGATCCAGAGCCTCGTGACACCCACTGGCTGCTGAAAAATGAGGCAGGGGAGCACCCGAGACAGCCCCGGAGGAGATGGATGGCACCGACAGTGCCCCAAAGCCTGCGAGAGGGATAATAAAAAATAATCCCGGCCAAACGGGAGCTCAATTTTTAAGGGATAAATCAACAGCGTGGAGAACTACCTGGAAGTGGGAAGAGGAGCCCCTGCT
>JACAXG010000126.1:249607-297121 GCA_018881555.1 Amblyornis subalaris
GAGCATGGAAACTTCTCCTGAGCATGGAAACCTCTCCCAGCCTCCTCTCCTGAGCATGGAAACCTCTCCCAGCCTCCTGTCCTGGGCATGGAAACCTCTCCTGAGCATGGAAACCTCTCCTGGGCATGGAAACCTCTCCCATCTCCTCTACTGAGCATGGAAACCTTTCCTGAGCATGGARACCTCTCCCAAGCATGGAAACCTCTCCCACCTCCTCTCCCAAGCATGGAAACCTCTCCCAAGCATAGAAACCTCTCGTGAGCATGGAAACCTCTCCCAGCCTCCTCTCTCAAGCATGGAAACCTCTCCCAGCCTCCCCTCTCAAGCATGGAAACCTCTCCCAGCCTCCTCTCCCAAGCATGGAAACCTCTCCTGAGCATGGAAACCTCTCCCAGCCTCCTCTCCTGGGCATGGAAACCTCTCCTGAGCATGGAAACCTCTCCCAGCCTCCTCTCCTGGGCATGGAAACCTCTCCTGAGCATGGAAACCTCTCCCATCTCCCCTCCTGGGCATGGAAACCTCTCCCAGCCTGCTCTCCTGAGCATGGAAACCTCTCCCACCTCCTCTCCCAAGCATGGAAACCTCTCCTGAGCATGGAAACCTCTCCCATCTCCTCTCCCAAGCATGGAAACCTCTCCCGAGCATGGAAACCTCTCCTGAGCATGGACACCTCTCCCACCTTCTCTCCTGGGCCTGGAAAGCTCTCCCAGCCTCCTCTCCCGAACAAAGGCAGCTGGATCAGGCGGATTTCCAGCCAAACCCCCCCTGCCACGCCAACCCAGGCAGCTCCAGGGATGTGCTCCCGCCCCGTGGCATCCCGGGGCACCCAGCAGAGCCCCCGGGAATTTATGCCCAGCTCGGGAGCCAAATCTCCACGTTTTGTTCAATTCCACCATTTCTGAGGAATATTACGAGACCTCCTGGTTTTTTGTTGTTTTTTTTTTTTTCTTTTTTCCGTTTCTCAAATGTCAAGTAGATCTTTTACAGCAGCTCTTAAGAAGATAAAGGGGATTAAAGGATCATTTTATCCTATTTAAAGTTAGCTCTGAGACGATAGGGAGTAAACAGGAACATTTTAAAGGATGTTAATCTCGGCTCTTTTTCATCCCCCTTCTCCTTTTCTTTTTCTTCTTCGCCAGCAGAATTTCACTTTCCTGGATGTGTTCCCTTTTGTGGGTGAAACGATTGCGGAGAGGCAAAYGCTGCTCCCCTTTCTCCTCACTTCAAAGAGCAAACACAAAATATCGCTCCTGATTGCAATATTAAACGTTCGGTTTAAATTGGGCTGTCAATCATCGGCTCAGGGCTCGCGGAAAAAGGGGGAAGGGATCAGCGGGAAACAAMAAAAAAGGATTTTGGCAGCGGAAGGGAGCCCGGCCCTGCCTGTGCCCCCCCGGAAAGCGAGGACACAGCTCAGAAGAAGCTCAATAATGGAGAGAACATTGTTTAAAAAACCCCAAAAGGGGGGTGTGGGGGTTTTTGGGGTAAAACCAAAGAAATTGTAGCTGTTTGGGGGGATTTTGGGATAAGGTGGTGACACCGAAGGAGGGGTGGGTCTGTCACWGCTCAGCCTCACCAGCTCAGCTCCYGTGTCARGGTTCGTGACCCAGCTCAGCTCACGAGGGCATCGCCTCACCCAAGGAACCTCTCACATCAAACCTTTTCCGCCTGGATATCAGTTCAGGATCAGGAGCTTCCTCAGGTTCTCAGCCTGGCTGTGAGCTTGGAGCTTCCAGGGACACCCTCCCCTCCCCAGAGCAGCCCCAGGTTGTTCCTTCTCGTCCCATACCCCACCTGATCCAGCAGGGAACCGCTCATTTCCCATCAGCTTTCCGAAAGAAGATCTCAGTTCCCTGGGAATATCACAGACCACATGGATTCGGGACATCCAGGGATTAGTTATAGGGTCAGGCAGATGGCAGAGTGTGCTCCAGGTGACCTGAGGTGCCTTCCCAAGCTGGACCTTGCTACAACTCCCAGGAAAACCTCCTTGTTTTGGGCGCGTGTGGAGCTCCCTGTGGAAGCAGCACCAGGCAGTAAAATATTTACAAACAAGGCAGGAATTCCATGGAGTTCCCATCYGGGGTGCAGCTGTACCTCAGCTCCGCCTCTGCTGGAGCCTCTGGAGAGGGGCTGGAATGTCCTCCCCTCACGGGCCACGCACCAAAGGCATGGACCTGCCGTGGGAAGGGCCGTTATTCCAATGTGGGAATGCCGGGGAAAAGTGGCTGGGCTCGGGGAACAGGGTGGGCCTGGGATGGTTCTGCAGCAGCCCCTTGTCCTCAGGCTGTGAGAGAATTCCCAGCATCTCCTTCCCACCACAGCCGAGCTCCTTGGGGTGTCCCAGGGCTCCAGGGGCTCCACACAGGAGTTTTAGGAAAGCCAGGCTGAGCCTCTCCCCGGGAATGTCTCATCCCCTCCCTGCCAGGGCTGGGAATGTGGAGTCTCCCTACAAAGAGTGCTCCCAATTATTTTTCCCCACYTCCCATTCCCGCTCTGTCCCTCCTGGCAGCCTCCCAGGGAAGGAGATCAGCAAGCTCCTTCCAGGCTGGAGCCCCAGCGATCCCCACAGGGCTCAAACCACCCCAATCCATGAGAATCCAACGCTGGGATTCTCCTCTGGCGGAGGAAGATGAATCAAATCCATCTCCAGTAATTGCTTCCCTCAAAAAGAACACCCTGGATCCAGGGGGTCATTAATAGGGATCATCATCCGGATGAGAAATACCCTCGATTAACAGGAAAATATCCTGGTTTTAGTGAGGGAATCCAAGCTTTGACAGCCATAAAAATGGCACAGGGAGAGCTGTCAAAGGGAACAGAACCTGGCTTATCAGGGACTGGCACCAGCCAAGCTCCGGCCCAGCCGTTCCTGGGGAAAAGCTGCCGAGATGGAAAGCGAAGGAGCGCACATCGATCCCACAGCCTGAGCCTGCCAGATAAAGGCTTGGAGAAAAGCTTCCAAAACACGGAATTTGGATGTGCATTATCTCAGGCAGCGCAGCAGAGCACACAGCCCCGGGTTCCACGGAGCCCGGCCGGCGCTTCCAGAGGGGGATGGGGGCTTGGGAAGGCATGGAACGATGGAGAACGGAGAGGAGGCCGCCCGTGGCTGCTCGGGGGCTGGGACACGGCCAGGATGGTTCTCCCTTTTTCTCCTGCTCCAAGTCGTGTTCATCAGTCCTGCAGAAATCCGAGCTCTCATCCGGCTGCTCTCCACAAACAAGGATTTATTTCCTTTTTATAGCAAATCAACCCAAGCACAACCCCGAGGGCGATTCCTGTCGGTGCCCACGTGCTCCTCCCGGCAAACTCGTGGCCAGCCTGGTCCCTCAGGGGAGCTCTGGTCCCTCCCTGGGCCTCGTTCCCAGCTCCTGGATGCTCCTCTCCATGGCACAGCTCAGCCCTGGGCACACAGATCCCTTTCTCCCGGCATCCCAGCGTTTCCCCCACGCAGGTGGCCAAAGGCTGCTCAGAAAAATCGCCCCCACTGAGGTTTTGCTGCCCCTCCGGGGTGGGGTGGGGTTGTTGGTCACTGCTGCTGCTCRAGGTGGGCGCAGGCAGAGGGACAGAGCAGTGACAGGGGCGTTGAGGAAAGGGAATGGGAGGTTTTGAAGGGATTTTCCCGTTTCCTGGGGGTGAGCAGCTCAACTGGCAACAGACACAGGGACAAGGGACCATGGAGGTCTCACCAGGGAGAGCAGTCAGAGATGCCTGAGGGCCGTGGCCCACCCTGGCTGAGTGAGGAGCATCCAGGGCTGGATCCAGCTGTGCCCCAAGACCTGCAACTCAGACAGAAACCATGGAAAAATGAGTCTGGGAGCCATTTCTGGACCATTTTCCCGTCCCTTCACTGTCCTAGCCCTGCTCTAGTCCAGGCCCCACCAGCACAGCCCTGCAGACCCTGGGACTGGAGCAAATATTCCAGTGCTTGGAGGAGCCAGAGTTCAACCGAACTCAGCTGAATCCAGCCCATTTTCTCTGGGAATGAGCACGGCCACACAGCCGCCAATGTGGTTTAACCAACCTGCTGGAGAAGCTAATTTGGGCTAATTTTCCTGAAAATTCGCAGGCAGGGGACTCCTGCAGCAGGAAAAGGGAACAGCAGAGCACTACAGACCTGGAATGGCTCTGCTCAAGCCACAGGCACGGATTTTAAATCACCAGGCCAGGCTGAAGAGCTGAAGTCTCCAACACTTCATTGCCCGAGTCCTTCATTGCCCCTGCTGAGGTTTAACACCGGGAACAGCCTGGCCTGGCTCCGGGGTTTAATGGGATTTGGGGAGCGCTGGCTCACCAGCAGAATCTGTTTGATTGGTAATTGATCCCTCGTTGATCCCCAAAGAGCCCYGCTGGAGGCCCAGGCGCTCTCCTTGTCACGCTCCATCCCCTTCCCCGCGTGGCCGGGGCAGGGGCACGGGCGCCTCCTGCTCCTCTCCCCTTCTCCGTTGGCCTCTCGTGATCCTCGAGCAGCAGCTCGGCTGGAATCCTCTCCAGACCCCGCAAATCCCCCAGGAAATCCCTCCCTCCCTCCCTCCCGGGGAGTCTGGTGGTGTCTTAGGAGAAAGGCAAAATATTTCCAAAAGGCTTTGTTTTGTTCCACGCCTTCCCCCTCCCTCTCATTGTTCCATCCTCCTCCCACTCCGTCCTTATTGGCATCATTGATTCYGTGCAGGAGTTACTTCGGAGTTCCAGGCTGGATTGATCGATTGGGGTGGTAATGAGTCTGTTCGATGCAGGCAGCCACGCATAAAAAATGGGTTTTTAACCTCCTCCTCGCGGGGCATTGATTGAGTGTGATTAAAAGCGGATGGAAGGGTTTAGTTATTCCCTGCTTGGTGCTCCGGTGTCGCCACGGGAAACACCGGGAACGAGGTTGCCAAAAGGGCTGGATSCACTTGGAGGGTGCAAAGGAGCAAAGGGTTTGTGCCATTCCCTGTGTTCATGSAGGGGAAGATTCCTGCATCAGATATCAGGGAAAAATCCTGCCCTGGGAGGGTGGGGGGGCCCTGGCACAGAGAAGCTGTGGCTGCCCCATCCCTGGGAGTGTCCAAGGCCAGGCTGGAATAACCTGGGACAGTGGAAGGTGTCTCTGCCTACGGCAGGGGTGGGACTGGATGAGTTTTCACATCCTTTCTAACCCAACCATTGCAATTCCCTGATCTCTAGGACAGAAGGATGGGAATATCCAGGAGTCCTCCTGCCCTGCTGCAGAYGGGGTCTCCAGGATGTGGAAGCACACTGGGAGCAGTCCCAGGCCTCCCCTGCCCTGTGCACGCTCAGCTCCAGGAGCCTTTGGCACTCAGAGAGGGGAAAATAATCTYATAAACCCTGTTTTACGTTGAGCAGCGCCTCATGAATTGCAAAACCRTTTGAAAATCTGGGTATTACAGGAAAATGTGCTCTGGTTCAGCGCCCCTGTCACTGAAGCTCCTCACGTGCACCTTGCCAAGGCTATTAAAGACTGAAATCATCACTGCTGGGCCAGTCCCCGCCCCTCCAACCACACAGTTCATCTCCCAGTACRATTTAGGAAACTTGGAGGGAGAGTCAGGAGCGGGGGGAGTGTGTTTGTCAGGAAAAAAGAGCCAGAAGMAGCCCAAGGAGCGTCTCCTTTAGAGCATCAATCTCTGCACTTTCATTTCCTCTCCTCCGAGCGKGGAGTGGAGGGAAAAACAGCAGCGAAAGCCTCGAGGGCAGAAACTTCTGCCCTGTCCCTGCAGAAAGTCCCCYGGCCCTAAAGCCCCCGCTAGAGCCTGGGCTTGGAAGAGCAATARAAGATGTCAGGCTGACAAATCCATGCTGTCAGAGATCTCCTCTCCAGTTCGGATGATTCCCTGGTTTATTGCCCCTCTCTGCATGGCTGAGCTGGGATTTTCCTGCTCCGGCTCAGAGGGAGGGAGCAGCTCCAGGTGAGCTCCGTGCCYGGCGGTGCTGTCACTCCGGCATCACAAACCACGCTGGATACACCTCCAGAGGTCAACGATGGACAAAATCCGAGCAGATTGCTGAGGAGGATGGAAAATATAAACGATGGCACCGACCGGGGTTAACGGAGGCACAAACGGATATCGAATCTGGGATATGGAACTTCAGGTTCTGCCACCGGCTGATTTCGAGGTGTGGGGAGGCACAGCAGCTGCTCCAAACATTCCCACATCCTGGGCTGTGGGAAATCAACACTCGGCCAGGAAAAGGTGGTTGTTTTCCGTGGTCACTCCGAATTTCAGATGCTTCCGGAAATCTGGAATTCGGCAGGAAAAGCCGAATTGCACCTCACGGTGAGAATTATGGGATCATTGTCACTCATTCCTCAGTTGTTTTTGAGGTCCCCAAACAACAACCAGGACAATCCAAGGCTCACTGACCCTCGGGACCCATCCCAAAGGGCTGAGGGATAAATAAAATACTGAAGAATCCCAGAGTGGTTTGGGTTAAAAGGGACCTTGAAGCCCATCCAGTTCCATCCCCTGCCATGGGCAGGGACACCTCCCACCATCCCAGGGTGCTCAGAGCCCTCAGGATGGGATTCTCTCCTTTCTCCTGCCCTTTAACTTCCATAAAACAGGGATTTGGTGAGGGATGCAGTAACTTGGGGTGAGAAATCTGATTTGTGTGCTCAAGGGGGGACCTTCTGGCTCTGCACAACTCCTGACAGGAGGGGGCAGCCAGCGGGGATTTGGGATCTGCTCCCATGGAACAGGGACAAGAGGAGAGGGAATGGCCTCAAGCTGTGCCAGGGGAGGCTCGGGTTGGATTTTGGGAAAATTTCCCCATGGAAAGGACTGTCCAGCCCCCGCAGAGCTGCCCAGGGAGGTTTGGAGTCCCCATCCCTGGAGGGATTTAAAATCCATGTGGATGTGGCACCTGGGGACAGGGTCAGGGGTGGCCTGGGCAGTGCTGGAGAACAGCTGGATTTGATCTCAGGGTGCTTTTCCAACCCAAACGATTCCATGATAAGATTCCTACTGAGTGTCCTCTTTTAGCTGGAAAAAGCCCCGAAGGAATTCTCTGCTCTCCTCACACGCGTGGCAAAGTAGCCTTAATTACACACACRATATATGTATAGAATAAACCATGTTTTAAGTACATTTTTATGTATTATTCTCCATAAAYAGGGCTTGTACCACAAACCCAAGCCTCGTGGAGACGCTAAAAATCATTTCGGGGCCGTTCTGAGGGATATTGAAGCAGGAACAGCTTCGCACTTCCCTCCTGAAGCCCCAGAACAGCTTCCAGAAAATAGGGATTGGCTAGAATTCGGTGGAAAAAGCTGGATTTTGTGACCCCCTTGGCCCCTCACCGAGGGGGATGTGCTGGGGAGTGGGGAGGCCCAATTAGGTGAGTGAAGTACAGTAACAGCGAAACGCCGCGCCCGTTCCACCGCAATAAAAATGATAATGACTCCCCCGAAAAATATCATTGCTTCACACTCATTTAATTCTGGAAATCTAAATTCACGGAGGAAACAAGGAGCCCTTTAATCTCCCGGCAGACAAATAGCCCAATTTCATTTCCACTGTTATTTTTTCCATCCTTTTCCGAGACGTTTCACGAGTCCAGAACACGAGAGCTCGGTTTAATTAACGTCGGCACATTCAGCCAAAAATTTCATGGCGTTTTAATTGAAATATAATACTGCCTCGCTTCATTTTTATGGATCTTTCTTTTTACTTTTGCACCAAGCATCCTGATGGAAAAAAACCGATTGTTGGGCTGGGYGTGGGTCGACAAAAAGGGGTTCTAAAAGCGCCCGTTTGGAGAGCTCGCGGGAATATTCCCGTTTCCTTCGTTCCCACCCCAAACCCGCGGCTCTGCCTCGGCAGGTGACGCCAATTCCGTGTAAATATTTTTTGGATGGATTTTTGTGCACCTGCTCCTCGGGATAATGGAGCAGTTTGGGGCTCCACTGAGATCGTGGAGCTCCGAGCGTGTCACGCTCCGGCCTTTGGCACGGCGACCCAACCCGGGAGCCTGCACTCAAAAATGCCAACATTCCCCTTTCCCAGAGCTCTGGGAATGTTCCAGAGAGGGAAGGGCATTGGAGCCGTGGAGTGGGGCCAGTCCCAGCTGTGGGAATGTGGGCAGGACATGGTTCTGCCCCAGGATTTGGGAAGGAGCGAAGCTCTGAGGGTCACCCCAGGTTCATTCCCTGGCCTGTGCCAGCCCAGGAGTTGTGTCTGACATTCCCAMKTGCAGAGCTGAGGGAAGAGGCARGATGAGCTTTTCCAGGCTGGATTTTGGACACCACGATCTCACTGGGCTGAGCAGGAGCTGCGTGTCCACCTCCCTCAGGCAGGAAAAATGGGGCTTCCCCTTCTGCTTTGTGCTCAATCCCGACCTGAGGCTGGGAGGGACCTTCCCAGGGAAGGGAACGGGGCTGGGAATGGGTTCGGAGCCCCAGGAGCGGCTGAGGGAGCTGGAGAAGGTTCAGGGAACGGGTCTGGAGCACCAGGAGCGGCTGAGGGAGCTGGGGAATGTTCTGGGAATGGGTCTGGAGCACCAGGAGAGGCTGAGGAAGCTGGGGAAGGTTCTGGGAATGGGTCTGGAGCACCAGGAGCGGCTGAGGGAGCTGGGGAAGGTTCTGGGAATGGGGCTGGAGTGTCTGGAGCATCTGAGGGAGCTGGGAAAGGGGCAGTTTCCCATTCGATGTTTTCATCCATCCTTGTCCTTGGCACGTTTGTTTTTCCAGCCATCCAGAGCAGAAATCTTCCAGCAAATAATAACATTTTCTGTGCTGGATCAATACATTGGCTCGTGCTCATGGATCCGAATAAATAAAGTGCCTCACAGGAGCAGCGTGACTTTGATTGGAACCTAATTAGAAGACTTTCATATATAGATTATATATATATAAAAATTTTATATAATAGGTATAATAGATATAATATTTACATATCTAWAAGAATTCAATATTCTGTATTTCTGGGTGGCCACACAATTCCTAGGAACTGAGGGCCTCAAAAAAGCCCATTTTGGGAGGTCTAGGCTTCCCTCCGGATTAGTACGTGGATAAGGTGACCTTAACCACGTCTGGCTGGCACGAGGACGGGATGTGTCCTTTCCTTGGGATACAAAAAGCATCCTTAATGAATTGCTTGGGATCATTTTGCACCGTGCAGGGGGAAGGACACCCAGACAACCGTGCCTGTAAATTTATTTTCTTTCTCCGAGCTCTTGGCAAACACGAGGCAGGACAGATCTGAACACCCGACTTCAATTCTCCTTTTTGTCTCTCCCCGGTCCTAAATCAACAGAGATGGAAAAGTTGGACATGGAAGCAAATCCTGGCCACGCCGCAGCTCCGTTGATTTTAGCAGGCAAACGGGAAATGAAGCAGGTCTGAAGGCGGGAATGTGAGCGGATGGATCAGATTCCATGGAATCGCGTCTTTAATGCTCAAACTGGCTGCTCCAGGGAAGGAAAGCAAATCTTTGGGAATGGCCAGCAAAGCCTCGCCTCGGGATGTGGATGCAGAGCGGAAGAGTTTGCTTTGCCCTCTGCCAGGAGGAGGCAGGACTCGACGGCAAGGGGTGGAATTCAGGCGGGATTCACGTGGAATTTTCTGAATGAACAACGAAGGAAATTGTTCATTCAGAAACAATTGGAGGTGGAGCTGCTGGAATTGGAGGAGGTGTCCAAGGTTGTTGCCTGATGTTGGAAAAACTCACATTAAAAGGAGAAAAGGTTTGCAGTTGACCCTTGGTGTTTTTATGATGTTCCCTTTGTGCTTTGTCCAACGGGAGAGGGTCTGGAATTTGCTGGGCCTGAGTTCGTTAAAGGTCAGCTCAGGTCACTCCTTAACCCAACCCAGACCCCTCAGGGCAYGGACAGGGCCAGGGAATCAGGGCAGCCTCGTTTAATGAGCCACGAGCTCAATCCATGGATTTCCCTCCGGAGCTGCCAYGGCCAGAGTGGGAATTCAGCCACTCCACAGGCAGGAGGAGCAGGAACTCACCTGGATTTGATCAGCTCCTGCCATTGCCAACATCACCACAATTCCCAGGAATCCAAGCACTCCCAGAGAGCCTCTGAGCAAATGAATCTCCCCAAACCCACCCGGTTTGGGACAGGTTTCTCCCAAACTCGCCYRGTTTCGGACACGTTTCTCCCAAACTCACCTGGTTTGGGACAGGTTTCTTCCAAACCTGCCCAGTTTGGGACAGATTTCTCCCAAACCTGCCCAGTTTGGGACAGGTTTCTCCAAAACCTGCCTCCCTCCCTTGGATGTCTCCCCTAAAACCTCTGCCCTCACGGAATCTGTCGTGGCTGCTCCCAGTAAGGATGAGAATTCCGCTGGCTGGGCTCCTGGAGCAGAGGGGCTGGTCCCCCAGCTCTCCCAGCCTGGCTCCAGAGGGGCTCCAGCCCTGGAGCAGCTCCATGGCCTCCTCTAGACTCTCTCCAGCAGCTCCACATCCTCCTGAGGTTGGAATTCCCAGGGCTGGAGCAGGTGGGAATACATTCAACATATCCAGATGCCCAAACTCTGTCACTAACAGGACAAGTCCTACTTTTTTCCAGTCTTACTCAGCGGAAAGAAGAAATTTCGGATGGAAGAAATCCCCCATTTACTCAGGAAATAATAATTTCCTCTGTAATTATCCCTCCCCCAAGGATTCCGAAGCTCCCAGGTGACCCCACGGCAGATATTTCATTTACCTGCCCAACTCAGGCCCCCCCAGCACAGGGCCCTGTGCTCACAAACCCCAAACGCAGCGGCTCTGCCCTTAAAAATTCCCGTAAAAAAAATCTCCGCCTCAATCCGTGAACGAAGCACATAAATTTCCAGGCATGCAAAAGCACATTCCCTAATTCCTACATAAAAAGCAGTGCATTGTAACAGTTTTATTATAATGAGAACTTGAGGATGCTTCTTGTTTATGGGATGCAATAACCATATCATAGCCCCGAATAAATCCTAAAAGGCGGAGCTGGAATGTTCAGCTCCGGGGGTTTATCGGCTGAGGAGGGAGTTATTTCCAGGCAGCCACGAACACGCTCATCATCCAGCTCTTATTGTGATGATGATGCTTTTAATTAAAATTTTAAAGGGGAAATAGTCAGGGAAAGCTTTGGAATAACACGTGAAGGAAGGTGCGGGAAGAAAGACACGATTTGGGCCCTTCCTTTCCCTGTGTGTCCCTGTTTTCCCCGTGCTGCTTCCCAAATATTCTCCCCTCCTTCCTTCCTGTTTCCTTCCTTCCAAGGAACAAATCCATGTCTGTAACAGCCCAGTGCTGCTCCTCAGGAGCCGACAGGGGTGAGACTCAGGCTGAAGGAGGGCAGGGATAGATGGGATATTGGGAAGGAATTGTTCCCCAAGAGGGTGGGGAGGCCCTGGCACAGATTCCCAGAGGAGCTGTGGCTGCCCCTGGATCCCTGGAAGTGCCCAAGGCCAGGTTGGACAGGGCTTGGAGCAACCTGGGATAGTGGGAGGTGTCCCTGCCCGTGGCAGGGGTGGAACGGGATGATTTTTAAAGTCCCTTCCAACCCAAACCATTCCAGGATTCTGTGGTGCAGAAAGAGCTGTGGAAATCCCAGGGAATTTCGGGGCATGGAGGAGGTGGTTGCCTACAAGAACTTCCCCACCCTGGAAATGAGAACAGCGATGGGAAAGGGATTCTTTGGGATACCTTGGAGACAAGGCCAGCAGCAAGACCCTCTGGAAGCCCCCCTGGGATCAGCATTCCCAGGCCGCTCCTCCCACCCAGGGAGCAGCAACACTGACGAAATCCAAATAGAGACATTCCTGGGGAACTGGAGGAGAAAACAACACCCCAGATGGCGTTTGTGGAGTCCATAAATCCACGTGCTGATAAATTACCTGGGAAAGTGCCTCGTGCAGCCCCACAATCCGGATCCACGGGACAGCCGATGGGAATGACTCTGTGGAGTCTCTACCGGAGCACGACCAGTCTATCTGTCTCTTTTATGGCTCTCCACTCTCGGGAATGCATCCATCAGGGAAAAAACCTCTTGTTTAACGCTGGATTCCTTCCAGTGGCAGTGCCAGGCTGGCTCATTCCTGCTGCTCACAGGGGGACAAATCCCCTCCTGCTGCTCCCAAGGAATTCCTGCTCCCTGCCTGTGGTCCAAGATCCTTGGGGGTGATGAAACGGGAGCTGAGCAGTTGCTCAGTTGAGGTGTATTTGGGGTGTATTTGGGGTGTATTAGGCTGTATTTTGGGTGTATTTGGGGTGTATTGGGGTGTATTTGGGCTATATTTTGAGTGTATTTTGGGTGTATTAGGCTGTATTTTGGGTGTATTTGGGTGTATTTAGGGTGTATTTGGGTGTATTAGGGCTGTATTTTGAGTGTGTTTTGGGTGTATTTGGGGTGTATTTTGGGTGGTTTTTTGGGTGTATTTGGGCTGTATCTGGGATGCATTTGGGGCCTATTTCGAGTGTATTTCGGGATGTATTTTGGGTGTATTTGGGTGTATTTTGGGGTGTATTTGGGTGTATTTAGGGATGTATTTGTGGTGTATTTGGGCTGTATTTTGGGGTGTATGTGGAGTGTATTTTGGGTGTCTTTGGGCTGTATTTTGGGTGTATTTGGGTGTATTCGGGTGTATTTGGGCTGTATTTGGGGCTGTATTTTGAGTGAATGGTTTGGATTGGAAAAGGTTCAAGCCCACCCAGTCCCAGGTTGCTCCAAGCCCTGTCCAGCCTGACCTTGGACAATTCCAGGGATCCAGGGGCAGCCACAGCTCCTCTGGGCACTATTCCAGTTCCTCCCCACCCTCACAGCAAACCATGAGTTTAATTTGTCTTTTATTGGATTTTTCGGTGGTAGTTGATATTTCCCTCTTTGCCTTCCCTTTCTGGTGCCTGCTCACCCGCATAATTTTTTTGGCTGCTCCGGGAGGGCTGTGAGAAGCCGACGTTTTCCAAAGGAAAGCTGTGACTTCCCTGGACACGGAGGAACGAGGAGCCGCGGATGATGATGTGGATCATTATCAGGAGGCTTGTGAGAGAATAATGGGAGCTGACAGCAGCAGATCCAAGAAGATGTTTACAAGATAAATAACAGCAACRATTTTATTGGAACCACTGACTTGGAAATAAGAACAGGGATATTTTTCCAGCCAGGAGATGACACATTTTATGCTGGCTCCCACTTTCCCGCGCACGTGGCACAGCACTGGGGTGAGGCTTCTCTCTGCTTTATTTCATTTCCAAGCCGAGAGGAAGGTTGGGATGAGCTCCTGTTCCTGCTGCTGCCCCTCAGGTGAGGGATACAACCCGAGCCCAGCCCAGGAAGGGCCCGTGGAGCTCCAGGGCCCTGCTCAGCCCTCGGACACCAAACAGAGCTCACTGCTGACGGCTCCAGCGTGTGCTGGCTCTGTGCTCCAGCCAGTGTTTTATTAAATCCCACTTGTAGGACAAAATGAAATCCCCGCTCAGGGGGAGCCAGAGCTGAATCCTCTGTTTCAGCAAGGTCAGAACCTGGGGCTGGTTTTTTATTATCGTTGTTGTTGTTGCTTCTGAAACCTCCGGAGCCGAAGCCAGTGACCCATCATGCTCCTTGTCCAAATTGCTCCCTCTCTGCTGCTCAGTGCTAGCTCACGACTGATCCCTCCAGGCCTCCCAGTTTCTGAATCATCCTTATTTGGCCTGCAAATCCTCTCCTCTCCCAAAACCTCGCTGTGGGATCAACAGAGAAGCTGAAGGTTGTTGAAGTGCTGGAGGAATGAGTGGTTTATCCACTGCTGCTGCATCCAAAACTTAAATGCAGTTTTAGCAGAGCTTTAAGTGTGGTTTATGTTGTACTGGACCTTCTTTAGGCGGCATTTTCCCGCTGTGGTTCCTCAGCCGTTGGATTTGGAATTGTTCTGTTCCATCCCATTCCTGCCTCAGCTTCTTTTCCTGGATTTGACTTCCCCAGGATTGGTAAATGTGGGATCCTCATTGCACCCAAAACTTCACCTCACCCTGGGCAGGGAAGGAGCCAAAAGCAGGTATCCCATTCCCAAGTTTTCCCATGGGAGAGGAGAGGCATGTGAAAGGGCTGAGCAAATCACACTGTCCAGGTTTTCAAAGACTGGGATCACTCCCTCCCCAGAGGAACTTCCCTGCTCTCCCAGGCTCCCCAGCAGCCAGAGCTGTGCCCTGTGGATCCACCTGATCCTGAGGGGGACTGACACAGCCATCCCTGCTCAGGGGCCACGGGAGCACCTTTTGGGAATGTTTAGGCGGGGAAAAGGGAGAGGGGAAGCCAAGGCATTTCCCAGGGAAAGCTGGAGCGGCAGTGCCTGGAGCAGTGGCCCCGGTGCCGTCCATGTCCCTGAGTTCATGGCCGTGGTCCTGATGGGCTGAGGTGTTTGATGGGGCTGGGGCTGGATCTGGGATAGCAGAYGGAGAGGGATGGACACAGGGAATATAAACCCCCCTCGAGTGGCAGTCCCAGAGTGCAGGGAGCTCTTCCCTGCCTCCCCTCCTCCTGCCCCTGCCAGCTGCAGCTCAGGCTGTGATCTTTTGGGGTAGAAATCCCTGGAGGGGAGGATCATTCCCGGGCTCTGGGCRCAGTGGGAAGGATGAGGTGGTGAGTGAGGGTCTGTCTGTCCATCAGCACCCAGGGACAGGGAAACGATGGAATCCAGGATATGGGAGTTATGGGTGAAGCATCATGGAAGCAGTTTGCTCCCGTAAGATTAGTACACTTCCATTTCAACAACATGGGGAATTCAGAGCAACCAAACATTTCCCAGTCTTATCCCCAAGGAGTTTGCTCTCRGATACTCAAACCTGTTGTGGTTTATTTCGTTGTATTAGAGGGGCTCTTGAGGTAAAAGGTCATTCCCAAACCTCCGAGCATGGAAAGGGCTGTCCAGCTCCGGCACAGCTGCCCAGGGCACTGTGGGAATCTCCATTCCTGCAGGGATTTAAAAGCCCTGTGGATGTGGCACKTGGGGACAGGGTCTGAGGTGGCCTTGGCAGTGCTGGGTTGGACTCGATGATCTCAGGGGSCTTTTCCAACCTGGACAATTCCAWGAAACATCATCCCCTGGCAYAGCCTGAGCTGGTTTCCTRTTGTCCTGTCRCTTGTACTTAGCACTTCASCGGAGAAAACTCCAGGAAATCCCAACTGATCCCAAAAGCCAGGGCCCTGTTCCGCAGCTGGAAGAGATTTGCAACTTTTAAGTGGAGAACTGGCCAAGGTTCCAAGGGGTTAAGCCCAGCTCTGYAAAGCCGAGCTTGAGCTCCCAGAGAACAGGTCCCGGGCCCCGGTGAYTTTCCCAAGGTCGGAAGAGGAGTCAGAACCCAAGGATCCCTTTGTGCCCTCGTTGAATCAAAGCCGTTAAATTTAAGTGGGAATTCTACCACCCCTTTAATCCTCCTTCACAATAAGCAGCCCTGTTAAATCCTTAATGGGCCTGCTTTAATTAGAACCTATCAAACCGGGAATCGATTCCAGGCGTAAACACGGGGCTGGGGACGGGATGAGATCACTCCTCGTAAAATGCAAACGGACACCGAAGCATTAAACCTGTGATAAAGCTCCATTAATCTTCCCCCTTAAAACACACACGAAATATTTAATATCTTGGGGAGTCAGAGCCTTGGGGCACCGGGAGCAGGGATRTTTGATCCTCAGAGCCCCACGGATTTTGGGAGGTGCTTGGGGAGGGGGTTGGGGAGCAAATCCGTTAAAGTTTGGACTGAAAGGGATTATTTTTGGAGGATTATGTCTATTAAAATATCCCTTTATCTCATRGACCTTTCAAAATCCACCACCTGGGTATTTATAACTGAGAGTCACCCGGGCAAGGACACAAGAGCCATCCCTGTCTTGGSCTGGGAGAGGGATATCCTTGGATTTCAGTGATTCACAGCTCCTTTCWGCTTGTCAGCGCTGAGAGGGAGCAGAGCTGGAAATCAGAGGGGGAAATCAGAGCAGAAACTGGAGAGGCTCTTGCAGTGCCRTGGTCCAGGGAAGAGCAAAGGAAGAGCTCGGCTCTGCTCCTTCCAAGGGAAGGAGCTGGGAATGTGGGCAGGAGGCGTGGATTCCATCAGCAAGGTTGTTTTCTGCTCCTGAGCAGCGCAAAAGTGAGGATATAAATGATAAACGCCGGCCCTGGGAGTGTTAATAAACATTATTTGGGGGTAATAAAGATATTTTATTGGGTGAAAGACAAGCGTGCCTGGCTGGCTGCATATTTTTAAAGGAATATTTRTAYGGGAGAACRAGGATACTTTTAAACWAAAAGTCGCTCGGAACACAAACAGAACYGTTTTGTTTTGACAGTGTGGGAACGGGATGCTGATGGATTATTGAATATTCCCGGGGTATTCCTTTCCCGCACCTGAAATAGGAGTCCATGAAATCCAGCGCTGCTGCGCAAAAACTGCCTGGATTTGGCTGGAAAAATGGGAGATTACGGAGTGAACAAAGCGGGTGTGGGGGGTGGTTAAACCAGCCCCGAGGTGTGGGCGCYGCTGGGTGCCGACACTGGGCGCTCCGTGGGGCAGAGATAAGGGGTTCTTATCAGGGTTGTTCGGCTCTGATAAGGGGCTGGGCCCCGCGGAGAATCTCAGTGTGGCTGCACAGCTGGACAAATAATGACGATATTTGTCTTCGTGCRGTGGTTGATGAGGAATCTTGGCCCAAAGCGCCGTGAAATGAGGTTGTAGTGAATTGCTGGGTAGTTCCACAAATTCAGTGGGAACAGGCGGAAAACACGCGGAGGAGGSTCCAGCACCTCCCAGGCTTCCTGGAGCTGCAGCAAACAAGGTGGGAGATGTCGCCGCGAGCATGGAAAAGCCTTGGTGGCTCCCAGCAGCTCCGCTGGAATCGCTGGAAGTGCTGAGCTGGAATCCTGGAGCAGTCAGAGGTTGAATAAAGGGAATCATGGAGTGGGTGAGGCCGGAATGGATCCCAGTGGGTCCCTGGTGCCACCTCCCTGCTCCTGCAGGGCAGCCCCGATCGGCGCAGGATTGTTTAAAAAATCAATAGGTGGRAAAATCATGCTGATTGATCAGTTCATTGTTTAATGGAGTGGGGATATTTAATGGGAATGGGGATGAGCAGGCGGAGATAAAAGGGATCCTTCCAGGGAACTCTTTGGGGCTGGGAAGGTCCATCCCGAGTTCCCATTCCCTCAGGAACTGCCAGYGATCCCCATCCGTGAAGGACTGAGCTCCCGTTTCTTTTACAGCAGGAATAACCTCTGGCAAAACGAATGAGGTCACGGAGAGCAGAACCTTTATCTCATTTATCAAGATCAGCTTCTTATCTACGCAGGTTTCACCTGGAATTAGGCTTTAAATGCTTTCAATGTTGGAGCAGCAGAGCTGCCTGGCCACGACCAACGTGTTTGCAGCTTGGCTGGGGGAAATTTTTTTTTTTAAAATGACTGTTAAATTTCTTCTTTTTTTTTTTTTTTCCTTCTAGTTATTATTTAGAAGCCTATTGATGTTTTTTTTCTTTTGCTTACAACTAAATTGTCATTAAAGGTRAAGATTTCAGTGTTATTTCGGCGTCTTCACACAATTATCAACGAAAATGTTCCAGACATTTTTTGTAAGGAGGGAAAAAACGCCCCCACTTCAAAAAATACCTAAAGGGRAAAAACTCAGAACTGTTTGTTCAATTATTCGCTGTCTCTCGGGTAGAAAAATCCACCTGAAACAACAACAACAACAGAAAAAAACAACTTGTGGGGGTAATGCTGGAGCCAGTAAATTGCTTTTAAAAACCAGCTCTGCAATTCCCAGATTTATTGGTGAGGGATTCCATGGGGAGATGGAGCTGTTCCCTCCTCCCCATCCCACGGGAGMACAGGCTCCATGGGACCACAGCCCCATCAGTCCTGCTCTCTTATCTCTCTCTCTCCCACCTTCAAAATCTGCTTTTTCCTGGTGTCTCCCCGAATTCCGGCTGGATTTGGGCGTTTCCYGGTGTCATGCATCCGTTGCTCCCCAAAAATGTGACGTCTGGTGCTGTCCCATCCTCTGGAATCCCCCGGGATTACCATGGAGTTTGCTGTTCGGGATGTATCCAGGCACAATTCCCTTCCAGGACCTCTGGGGCACTCCGTGGATCCCATGGCTGAGTGATCAATCCTGGTTGGAACGGCTGTGCTCAGGCATCCATCAAGGAGGAACATCCCAGGTTTTGTACGGAATTACACTTGGAACCTGCACGAGTGGGGTCACCCTCAGCTTTTCCAGCCTGTGCTGCTCCTTTCCAGTCTCCTCCCGGCATGGCTGGATCAGTTTGTGACCATTTGGGAATTTCAATCTCCTCCCAACATGGCTGGATTCGTTTGTGACCATTTGGGAATTTCAGTCTGCTCCCAGCATGGCTGGACCAGTTGGTGACCATTTGGGAATTTCAATCTCCTCCTGATATGGCTGGATCGGTTTGTGGCTATTTGGGAATTTCAGTGTCCTCCCAGCATGGCTGGATCGGTTTGTGGCTATTTGAGAATTTCAGTCTCCTCCCAGCATGGCTGGATTAGCTGGTGACTGTTTGGGAATTTCAGTCCTGCCCTCAGGCACGAGCCAAATTCCAAAGAGAGCTTGGTGGGAAAAGCCCTGAGTCAGCCTGGGCATCCCAGGGTTTCATTCCCTGCCAGCTCCAGTCTCTCCAGGCAGAATTCCAGAGAACCAGGGATGGGCAGTGGGGTGGAGCTCTCCCGGTGATGTCTCAGTGACAGATCCTGAGGAATCCATGATTACTGCAAACATCACTGTCCCAGTCCAGAGCTGCGGATCCACCYCGAGGATAACCCAAGGTCGTGCATCCCGAAATTGGGAGAGAACAGACGAAATCCACTCCTGGATGCTGCCGGACGAGCACCGTCTGCAGCAGAGGTGCCAGAAGGGATGCTTTGGAATGGCCTGGATGTGTGCTGGCCCTGGATGTGTCCCGATCCTGGAGCGCTGAGCGCCCTTGGCCACATTTCCCTGCTGCCCCAGGGCATCCGTCRGGAATGCCGTTAATCACAGCCCCATAATGGGATCAGAGCTCCTGAACCCCCCTGCTCTCCCTGTTTGTTCCTTGTGCCTGTGGATAAGGACAGGCAGCGTTCCTGTGCCTGGGAGATCTGCTCGGATCATCCCGAGGTGCCACTTCCCTGCCCGGCAGTCCCGGTGCCATTCCCGCATCCCGGGGTTTTTCCTTGGGGCAGGGCTGCTGCACACACTGGGAATGTGCCAGGCTGGTTTGGATTGGATATTGGGAAGAAAACCTTCCCTGTGAGGGTGGGGAGGGGCTGGGATGGATTCCCAGAGAAGCTGTGGCTGYCCCTGGATCCTTGGAAATGTCCAAGGCCAGGTTGGAGCAACCTGGGATAGTGGAAGGTGTCCCTGCCCATGGCARGGATGGCACTGGATGGGCTTTAAGGTCCTTTCCACCCAAACCATTCCATGAATCCACGATTCTCTGACTCCTTGAGCCCAGGGACCATGTTGGATCCATGTGGGACCAAAAGCCAGGCCAGCCCTGCAGCCTGGATCCAGCAGCAGCAGTTGGCAAATCCACGCTCACATTTGCTGCAGAACCGAAAAAGAACAACAAACAACAACAGAAAAAGGCAAAACAGAAACAAAGCTACGGAAAAACCCCATGACTCACCCAAAACAATCCCTAAACAAACAGGGAAAGCTTGGATTTTTATAGCGGCGTGTTTAATGAGCTGCATTTATCCGGGAATCCGGTTGGTTTGTTCCGGGCACGATAAACTCTGCGGGCTGTTGTTAACTCAGGATCTGTCCTGCCCTCTGGGTCTGCTCCTGGAGGGCAAAATCAGTGAATTCCTGGTGGGATTTGGGCTTTGGGAAAGCTCGGCATGGTGATGGGTTAAACCTTCCCCTCTGAGTCACCAGAAACTCTGCAGTTCCGTCTGGGTAGTAATAATAATAATAATATAATAATAATAATAATAATAATAATAATAATAATAATAATAATAGAAATTTAAAGTGCCAGGAAAAGCAGGATGTGCAGGTGAATTCCCTCTGGGAGCATGAGGACACCGGGCTCAGGGCTGGAATGAAAGGCTTTTTTTGGAGGAGGACTTTGCCCTCCTGCCCTGGCTCTGAGTCATGATCTGCCCTCACCCTGTTTGCTCCAGGAGCCTCATCCCACCAATCCGACCTGACGGGATCCAACAGCTCCATTCCAGAGGATAAAGGATYGTCTTTAGCAGCAGAGGGAGAGAGGAAGAGACAGAACCCCGAGCCTTTAAYGAGAACCCCGAATTAACCTTCTCAGAAGGGAATCCACGTGGACTGTGGCTTTTATTTATAAACCCTCCTCTTCCTCCAGGCTCTCTTTGCTCCCAGAGAGAGGCAAAACCATGGAGAAAGGCAGGATTTTGAGGATATCTAGGCTGAGGGGATCTGCGTGGCTGTGCCAGAGAGTCCAAATGATGAGAATTGATTAAACCCCAAAGCACGAGTGGGCAAATCCAACTCTCATCCCACAAAACAAAGCGGAAATCCCACGAGCATCTGTAGAAGGTGCCCCTGCCGAGCTCCCAGCAGCCCRAAGTCTCTTCCCAGGACTTTTGCAAGGAGAGGGATTATTTCCCTTTTGCCTCGAGTCCTCCGTGCGGGTTGTGAGGGATGCTTGGGTTGCTCCCAGGAAAGGAGATCATTCCTGACAGGATGCAGGGAAATCAGGCACGTTCTCCCTGCCTGCACGTTGTTCCAGTCCATGGCTGTCCCCTAAAACATCCCCCAAATGATTCCCTCTCCACCTCAGGGAATGTCCGATCCAAGCACAACCAGCAGCACCACGAGGTTTCTCAGGAGCCAGAGGGATCCCAGGATATGCAGAATGGATCCAGACCTTCCCAGCAACAGAAGGATTCTTCCCAGCCCTTCCCGGAGCTAAGAAAGAGGGATATTCCCAATGGACAGGGACACACCCCTGAATTCCTTCCCATCCCAGGGCTCTGCGCTGCTCCCTTTGCTCCCTGGTCGGATGCAGCACTGATATTCCAGACCCATCTGAACCAATCCTGGGATTGGTCCTGCTGGAGCAGAGAGCTGGGACCAGRTGATCCCACTGCGATCCCTCCAGCCTCACCCATTCCATGATTCCATGATTCTGTCTATGACCAAATCCCAACATTAACCCCTCAAGCCTGTGAGGGGTTTCCTTTCCCTTCAATGCACAAACAGGGAGCTGAGGAACAAACATGGATAAAGCCGAGACAGCCAAAGTAAGGCTGAACTGCCTCACCAGAACACCTCCTGCTGGGGCTTTTGGAAAATCCAGATGTTTGCAGAAGCCCAGACGAGGATATTTAAAAAGGGACGAAAACTTGGAAAACACCACAGAGGCCTGGCCCCAAACTGGGAATTTCTGTGGGTAGCACTGAGAAGGGATGGAAGGTCCCTGAGGAGCTCTTCCAAYGCTATTTTCTCCTGTTTCCGGTTCATTGCCCTGCTCGGTGTGTAAATTTTCTCCCCTTAAAATGYCAGGTTTTGTGGAGAGAAACCAGCGGAGCGAGGCTGCTCCAGCCTGCAAAGCCAAAGGCCTCTCCAGGGGGAAAATCACCAATATTGGCACAGGGATAGGACACGGAGTCGGGAACTCTCTGTCTTGGACCGACTCTCAGATAATTCCCCAAATGTAAAAATCATTGAGGTTAATCTGCCGTGGGAAAAATGCCAGATGTCTCTCCCTGAATCCAAGATTCCTCCAGCCTCTGGGGATGGTCACACGGAGGGGTCGCAGGGACGAGGACTCAAGTGGCAGTGAAATTCTGCAGCAGGAGAAGGGTCCTGCCCTCGGAGGTGCCGCCCCCGTGTCTGGTGCCATCCCGCGGGGAAGGGCTGGGAGAACTGGAATGGTGTCTGGAACATGGAAACTTCCTCCCCTCTGCTCAAAACCGGAGTGTGATGGGGATCCTGGCACGGAAAATTTGCTTTAATTGGAGAATTGTCTGCTCTGACACAATCCAGGAACTCCTTTCTCCCCGATCTTGGTTCAAAATCCTTTAGTCCTGCTGGCACCGGGGCACCACAGCCCTGAAAAGAAAAGGGTGCCCCATCCACAAACAGATCCCAGCTTTCCAGTTGGAATCCTGCTCATTTTAAATAAAATTTATCAACTTTTATAGAATGCACCTAAATGTCCTCATTTCCTGCTTGCTTTGGATGCCATATCCCTCCCCAAGAAGGAAAATTCCTCCTGGCCAAGCAACATGGGAGCACCTGTAACGTGTCTGGCTGTGTAAAGCACGTGAATTGAGGATGGAAAAACAGGAAAAATGGGATCCTGTCTGTGGGGGAATCTTCTSGAAGGGGAGGTTTGACTGTTCTGAGGGCTCAGCTGGTGGCAAAGCCTGGAAAGCTCCATAGGCAAAAAAACATTCCTGTTGCAGCATCAGCTTGGACGGGGACAGAAGGAATTGGTGCCCACGCTCCTGCCCGTGCTGGGATTTCCCATCCCAAACATTCTCAGTTCCCATGAATTGTTGTTATTGACTCCTGTGCCTCCTCATCCCCCAGCCTGCACGGCCGAGGCTTTCCAGAGGATGCCGAGATTGGAGGGAATTTCTCTGTTTGAACCTTTCTGGAGACTTTTGTGCCAGAGGCAAGAAACTAAACAAGGAAAAAAAAGCACTTGGGAAAATTTTGCTGCTGTTTCAACAGGTATAAAACAGCTACAGAAGAGACTTTAGTGGTTTGCTCACATTTTAGGTTTCCCCAGGTTTGCTTCTGCTTAAATTCCAACTTCCACATCTCCTGGTCCCTCCTGGGACMTCTTTGGCCACCAGGATTCATCCTGGTGAGGTTGGACCCATTCCAAGCTCTGCAGCATGRCCAGGTGAGCATCTCTGGCTGGAATTCCAACCGGTTTGTCCACAGAATATGGGGAATTTAAAGTGTGCTCCTGCTTTTTCGGAGCGGGGACAGGATAAAGTCTTCCCTGGTCAGCTGATGTGCGGCTGGAGCTGTCCCAGCCTCGGGGATGGATCAATGCGGGAGAACTCCCTGAGTGTTGGCTTGGGCAGTTGTGGATSGATGGGATTTGCATCAGAGAGGCATGAAACAATTCAGGGAGGAGGAGTGGAAATTCTGCTACCAAAAAAACCCATAAAATATGCTTGAAAAACCCTTTAGTCTTTSTTGGATGCTTTCCAGCTGAGAATCCCAATGTTTTTTGTGGACCAAGGCCATGGGATTGGGGGCATTTCTTGAATTTAACACGGAACAGGCCATGGGATTTGGGGACATCCCTTAAATTTAGCACAGGCCGTGGGATTGCGGGCATCCCTTGAATTTAACACGGAACAGGCCATGGGATTGGGGGCATTTCTTAAATTTAACACAGGACAGGCCATGGGATTGGGATCATCCCTCAAATTTAACCCAGGAGGGGAGCTCGTGTCATCGTGTGACACTGGACTGGCTCAAGCTCCCGGTCCAGGACTTTTTCCCAACTAAACCATCCCCTGCCGAGGCCAGGAGGGAGCTGTGGCACCGCTCAGCCCCCCCAAGGTTTGTTCACCCAGAGAAAAGCAGATTAAAACCTCCTGTTGGGAGCTCTCTGCGATCCCCACAAACCAGAGGGGGCTCAGAGTCGGTCGAGATTCTTACAGCAACCCCAAAATCTGCGTTTGAAGGATCAAACCCCCTCCCTGTGCTCGTTGTTTACAGCAAATGAGGCTGTACCTGTACAAATCAGCACAATGCACRTTTTGGCGAATTTCCCCGGGATTTTGGGCAGGAAAGCATTCATTCAGCAGTGGATATTAATGCTGGAAGAGCAGTAGCTCYGCTTTGCAACGATATTATGCTGGATCACACTTTACACCACATTAACATATTCCCCAGTGCTTTGGGAGCTCGTAACGAGACTTCTGTTGCCGATCATCCATGGAAAAGATGCTATTGTAGGGAAAAAAAACCCTGGGAAAGACTTGAGGCTGAGGCAGCAGCACCACAGCAGAGCCTGAACCGCCAGGGCTCGCTGAGCCACAGGACAAATGGGTGGGATAGGGAAAATTGATCCCTTTTCCTCATGAGCCTCTTGTTCCGTGGGGGCTGAGAGGGCTTTGCCTCCCTCTCCAGCATCAGCGTGGCACCTCTGGGATGTCTCTGAGTGCAGGGATTGGTGATCATCCCCCCCGGATCGGGATTTTTAGGCTCTTAGAGGTCCTTCAAAATCCTGCCCTGCTGGATAAAATCCCCGTGGCTCAGCAGGGAATGGGGGATTTGGACGGAGAGGGGAGATTTCCATGGATTTGGGGGGTTGCTTTGGGTCCAACAGGTGCCAAGCCTGGGCACTGCTCCCTGCAGCTGCTTCTGGTGGGGCTCGGGAGTTTTGGGACGAGTCATTGTGACATAAAAGCCGGGAAAGAAGATCAGTCCAGCCCGAGCTGTTTTCCTTGGAATGTGCTGTGCCGCCCCGAATCACCTCCCTTTCAGCCGGGTTTGATGAGGATGTTACCTCAAGTTAAACAAACACCGAAGGCTCTCTGCAGACAGGAATGAGCTGCATTGTCAGAGCCGTTCCGGAGGAGATAATTACCCATTATCCTGCAAACCTCGCACATTTCTTTCAATAATCATTGTTTAAATACCTTTGCTGCCTTATTAAAAATTAACCTTTGAGAATCGCGGTTTACAGCGGAACGCTCGCGTGTTTGGAAACCCGGGAGGTGGGAGCAGTGTGGGAAATCTGCGGCTTAATTCCCTGATCCTCCTCAGGGCTCGGCCACAGCCTCTCCCCATGAGCTGGGCAGTTGGATTTTCCCTTTTGGAATGAGCGGCACCAGCAGCTCTGAGCAGAACCTGTGATCGTTCCTGATCCTTCCCTTGGCAGGGTGGTGCTTCCCATGCCAAGGACACCTCTGGTCAGCAGGGACAGGGACAGGGACAGGGACAGGGACAGGGACAGGGACAGGGACAGGGACAGGGACAGGGACAGGGACAGGAAGGATTTGGGAGCAGTTACACAGCTCTGGTCAGCAGGGACAGGGRCAGGAAGGGGTTGGGAACACCACACCTGTGGTTAGCAGGGACAGGAAGGATTTAGGGACAGTTCCACACCTCTGGTCAGCAGGGACAGGGAAAGGAAGGGATTGGGGACACTCCACACCTGTGGTCAGCAGGGACAGGGACAGGGACAGGGACAGGGACAGGGACAGGGACAGGGACAGGGACAGGGACAGGAAGGATTTGGGGGCAGCTCCACACCTCTGGTCAGCAGGGACAGGGACAGGAAGGATTTGGGGACTGGAGGCAGGAGCAGGAAGGGCTCCAGCCCATCGGGAAGTGCAGCATTAAGGGCTGATGTCCCTGGCAGTCCCGGGAGGGGCCAGAGCGGCCTTGGAGGGCCCCGTTTTCCTCTCTGGAAGCCGGRGCATCCCACCTTATCCTTGTGCCAAGACCTTCCAAGGAACATCAGCCGATTCCTTCTGACTGTGCCCTCACAATCCAGTACAACCTCCTGAGACAAGCCCGGTGATGCCACACGCTGCTGCACCCCAACATATCCATGAGCATTCCTGGGAAGCGCCAAACTCCTCTCTGACGGGAAGGGCTCCTTCCCGGGACYGGAGCCCCTCCATTTGGCATTTCCTGGGAAGCGCTGTGGGTGACAAAGAATTCCCTGCTAGGAGCATTGCCTGGGGCATCCCTCACACCCCAAAGTCCCTGAGGGTGATCAAACCCCTCCAGCTCCAYGGGCAGGGGCGCCGCTGGGTTTTCCCGCATGGATCCGAGCTCGGCACGAGGCGAATGCGCCGGCAGTGACTGAACTCCGAACATTCCCGGCTGGAGGAGGCTTTCCCACRCCATGCAAACGTTGATTAGTTGTTAATGAAGCTGGAATTCTCCTGGATGCCGCGCCGATGCCATCAGCAGTTCATCATTGCCTGTCAGGCATGGCTCGCGCCGCCGGGGTGGGGTTTGGGCTCTCCCGGAGTTCCCAAAGCTGAATTCCTCGGCGTGGGATGAGGAGATGGCAGGAGATGTTGGGATGAGGAGATGACAGGAGACGTTGGGATGAGGAGATGGCGGGAGATGTTGGGATGAGGAGATGGTGGGAGACGTTGGGATGAGGACATGGCGGGAGATGTTGGGATGAGGAGAAGGCAGGAGATGCTGGAGCTGCTCCCGCGGGATTGAGAGGAGTTTTGATTTCCCGCGAGATGACGGGCTCCGTGTTTTTCGCACAATGGTGAATATTCCCTAAAAAATGTTCRCCTTGTGCTCCCACGCCGCTCCAACGCGATTTATCCCAGGGATTTTGGGAACCGTTCATAGCTCTGGGTCTGTGCTGAAGGAGCTGAGGCACCTGAGTGTCTCCGAGAGCTGTTGGGGCCAACAATTCCTGCCCCAGCCGAGTGTTCTGCATCCCTTCCAGAGGAGGGAAAACACCCTGGGAACATTTCCGGGCCTCGGTTCCTTTGGGAATTCAATCCCGATCCTTGGAAAGAGAAGCAGAGTTGGGATGTTCCTCCCAACGCTGCTCACGTCTCTTTAAAGAGGCTTTTCCTGGTCTGGAGGGGGAGCAAAGATGGAAAAGGGTCAGAAGCACCAGTGCTCTGCACCCGAGCTACAGTCCCGGGATGGGCACAGCAGTGCCTCCCTGCCGGGGAATGGGAATGGGAATGGGAAAGGAATGGGAATGGGAATGGGAATGGGAATGGGAATGGGAGTGGGAATGGGAATGGGAATGGGAATGGGAATGGGAATGGGAATGGGAATGGGAAAGGAATGGGAATGGGAACGGGAACGAGAACGAGAACGAGAATGGGAGTGGGAATGGGAGTGGGAAGGGAAGTGAAGGGAAGGGAAGGGAAGGGATGCGCAGGGAAGGGAAAGGAGGAGTAGCGGTATAGGCGTAATTAAAGGGAAGGGAAGGGGAAGGGGAAGGGGAAGGGGAAGGGGANGAAGGGGAAGGGGAAGGGGAAGGGGAAGGGGAAGGGGAAGGGGAAGGGGAAGGGGCTGTCCCAGCTCCCGCTGCCCATCTCAGTGCAGTTCCTGAGCCCTGTCTCCACTGAGGACATTTCCCTAAGGACATTCCTTGCACCAGCAGGGCCCGGAACACATTCCACACCTGGATGTGCCAGGCTCTTGGCCACAGAGTCACTGTCCCCACACCCACAGTGACCCCAACACCCCTCGGATCCTCCTCACTGTGACCCCAAAAACACCTCGGATCCTCCTCACTGTGAGAGGATCAGCACCACAACCTCTGGGGATGCTGTGCCCATGCCCCACGTGGCAATGAGGGTGACAAATCCAGTAAAATACTGCACAGTTCCATTCCAGACTCTGAACATCCCCCTCATCCYGCCACAGGGCACCCACTGGAGGGGATTTTCCCTCTCTTTCCYGCTGCCTGCTGTTCCCTGTGTCCGTCTGGGGCTGTAACTGCAGCCATTGGGATGAGGGATCCACCAGAGTGCCCACAGCCCCTGGGCAGTGTCCGTTCCAAGCCTGGACACAGCCAGGCCACGCTCCCAGGGCCGATGCTTTGTCCTGCTGAGATTCCAAGCTTTGGGACTGCACAGGGAATTCCACCTGCCCCCAGGCTCATGGCTCCAACGGAGAGACTGAATCCTTCTCTTGGAAAAGACCTTTAGGATCGCCAAGTCCAGCCGCCCACCCAGCCCCACTGCCGTGGCCACCACTGACCACGCCCCCAAGTGCCACATCCACGTTGKTCAAGCACTTCCTGGGATGTTGCCCCCCCCCCAGCTCCCTGGATATTCTGTCCCAGTGATTTCCACCCCATTCTGTGAAGAAATATTCCCTAATATCTCATCTAACCCCCCTGGAGCAACTCGAGGCCGTTCCGTTTCCTCCTGGGTTGTTGTATTTCCTTTGCTGATCCATGGAAAAAGCRGGAGGGATCCAACCAGCCCAGGGCCAGGCTGGGTGGCCCAGAGCAGCTCCTGGTTACATCCAAGGATTTCTGGAGAGTCTGGAGCAGCCCCTCACACACCAGGATGATTTCCTGGCCTGTGAATCCGATGCTGTTTCTGTTCACGGACGACTCATTCAGGACAAACTYCCAATGTTTGGGAGAACTTTCCAGGCAGGCTGGAGCTGTCCACACCCAAACAAGGACAAAATGGAAAGAAAAATAGGGAAGAAACAGAGGATTCTATGAGGATTAAAAGCACAGGCAGCTCTTATTTTTCATAATTCCAGATCAACGCCAGCATCTCCAATTTGCTGCATTGTGCTGTAATTTCCCTTAATGCTGAATTAGGGCCCAATCATTTGTATAATTTAAAATATTACTGCTTTGGGTGAATGCAGAAGGTTCTGCAGGGTGTTCTGGGGTTGAGGGGTTTTTTTTTTTCCCTTTTTCCCTGGGATGTTTTTATCAAAATTATGCCTTTATAGGAGCATCCTTTATTTAAAAAAGGAGGGGAGGAGCGTTATTCCTTATCCAGAGGGATAATGGCAGTGGAGCCATTCAGCCAGTTCACTTTTCAACYGAGGGTTACTCCCAATCCCGTCCCTGTGATTCCCTGGGAAGTGCTGGATGTCCCAGTCTCACCCCTCCCCTCCTGCTCTCCCACGGCTCTCGGCACTGAAGTGTTTTCCAGTCGCTTCTCCCAGGTAAAGCCCTCCAAGATCAGCTTCCATCACCTCCAGTGAAATTCCCTGCTTGAAAACTGCTGAAATCCAAAATATTGCAGTCAGCCCTGCCCCGCCCTGCATTGTGGCTGCAGGAAGTTATCCCTTTATCCATTCCAGGCAATTTTCCATGAATTCTTTAACACCACCGTGGTGTTTAATCCCATATTTAATCCCACCAAATCTGGGATTTTTTTTCCCMCAGAATGTCCCTTTATTCTACCCCAAAAAACTCAAGGAAAAGTGAAAGAGGCTCCTGCGGGCTGGACTTTGCAGACGCCAGGGATGGAAACTTTTCCCTGCGGTTTTCCCTGCCTTTGACGTGCACGGATCGAAGGGAAAACTTCCCCAAGGACAGGGCCTCACCCAACCTGCCGCTTCCAGAAGGTTTTCCCGGCTGCCCCAGGGATGTGCTGCTCTGAAATTCCCGGGATTTCTCATCCCCCAGAGCACCTTCCCAGCAGGGATGAGGTGGAGCAACCCTGGAACTGGCACTTCCTGGTTTTTGCCAGAGTAGGAGCTGGGAAAGGAGCTCATCCATGATCCTACAGCATCCCAACCATCCYGGTGCTCCAGGAGAGGAGGGATCTCCCCCACCCGCCCTGAGCTTCCCCTGGAGGCTCCTCCACCCTGCAATGCCCAATCCCACCCTCATCCCGTTGGATCGAGGGCRTTTTCCCCTCATTCCACGAGTTTGGGAACAGCCCCAGAAATTGTGGAGTCGCAGGGAATTGCATCCCTCGTCTCCTGGGGGACGATTTCTTCTCTACAGCTCGGCAGGAAATTATTATTATTTTTAAACAAAACACTCAGAGAGGATAAAAATCCCTCCAGGACCGACCCCAATCAGGGAYCATCCCTGATTCCATAAACTCCAACCTCCCTCCTCATCTCGAAAGTTGCAGGAATCCAACCCTTCCAGAAGGCTTTCCTTGGATTTCCAGCAGCAGGCGTGAGGCAATGGCAGCGAGGAGGGAATCAAAGAAACGCCTTTATTTTGCATTTTATTTTAATTTTTGTGCTGACAAGTTAAAACCCGCGCCTTCCGTGTGTGAAATGGAAGATTTGTGTAATTGCTCATCCTTTGAACTCGAGCTTATTAAAACGGTGACATCCACATTAAAATGAGATTATCTGGAAAGGGAGGAGGGACACGGAGCGAGGAATTGCCACGGAATGCAGGGACGGGGGGAGAGAAAGGGCCCAGTTTTGGGGAACGGGAGATGCAGAGCAGGGAGAAAAGTTCCCCTAAGGGCGAAGAAATAGGAATTTTTTAGTGTTTTTTGCTGTGTCATCCCCCTGCCAACCCCATCCCTGCAGGAGGAGCCAGAGCCCACCGTGACCCCACGGTTTTTTTGGGATGTTTGGAGCGGTTGGCTCCTGGTTACAAAGCTGGGAACAGCCTGGGGAGCTTCCTGGTCACAAATCCAGGAGGAGATGCTCCAGGTTGGGTGGGATATGGCCCCTGACAAGAAGGACGTGGAGGGGCTGGAGGTGTCCAGGGAAGGGGCTGGAGRTATCCAGGGAAGGGGTTGGAGACCCAGGAGTGGCTGAGGGAGCCGGGAAAGGGGCTCAGCCTGGAGAAAAGGAGGCTCAGGGGGGACCTTCTGGCTCTGCACAACCAGGGAGGGGATGGGGTTTGGGATCCCACCCGAAATCCCAATCCTGGCCCTGCAGCTTCTTCCATCAGAGCTGACGAGGAATAAAAAGAAAAAAAAAAAAAAGGAAAATTCGATGTAAGAAAAAGAAAACCTTCCGGGGTTATTTGAGATTGAGGCTCTTTGCTGAAGGGCCTGTCAGTGCTGGGAGCATTTCCACGATGCCTGGGAGGGATGGGATGGGATGGGATGGGATGGGATGGGATGGGATGGGATGGGATGGGATGGTGCTGACTGCTGCTGAGCACAGGCATTCACTCACATCCAGGCCATCGCTCCTGTCATCCCAATTATTGCTGTAACAGCTTGGGATAGAGGGAGAAAAGGGGAAAAAAAAGAACCACGTGGCTGAACTGACAAGCTCTTTCTTTAATTTTAAGTCTCTCCAAATCCCAGCTCTCTGGATTTACATGGTTTATGAACAAAAGCATTAAACACTGGAGATAAATCCTGGAAAAGCCTCTGATGGGGACAGGGCAGCCCCAAAAGCAGGGAGGAAAAGCCAGAGCAATTCACAGCCCCTCAGGATCTGGAGGGACAGGACACAGGGAATGGCTTCCCAGCGCCAGAGGGCAGGGTTAKGTGGGATATTGAGAAAGAATTGATCYCTGGGAGKGTGGRGAGGGGCTGGGATGGAATTYCCAGAGAAGCTGTGSCTGCCCCTGGATCCCTGKCAGTGTCCAAGGCCTGGTTGGACGGGGMTTGGAGCAGCCTGGGACAGTGGGAGGTGTCCCTGCCCAYGGCATGGGTGGAATGGGATGGGATTTATGGTCCCTTCCAACCCAAACATTCCCTGATTCTGTGATTCCCAATTCTCAGAGMGGGATAACAGAAAGAGATCAGCGCTACTAAAGCCCAATTTCCATTTTKAAGTCCCTTCAGTCGAATTTCACCCTCCCATTTTTCCCAAACTCTGAGCTTCCAGAAAGCAGGGCCCTCTCCTCACCAGGAGAGCTGTGAAAACATCACATATCCAGTCCCTGGTGATATTTTAGGAATGTGGAAGTTGTAGCACGACAGGAAAAAGTTCTTGTGTTTCTATCCATGTTTTACAATTCCAGCCCTGGCTCTGTTTCCCAGTAAGAAATTCCTCCCTCATTCCAGCCCCAATGGATCAGAGACATAAATCCCAAGATTTTCTGTGTCAGTGCCTCACAAGTGACCCTGATCTTTGGGTTTTCCCTCCCAAAAGGTCAGGAACCAACACCAGGATATTTGCCGCACCCYGGATCTTCACCATTTTATATCATTAATTTCATTAATTAGTATCACTGATCGTATCCCACCCGGAAAAAGGATGTTCCTATGGAAATTGTCCTGTCCAGTGGCATTTCCCAAACAGAAAAGCACCCAGAAGGGAGGGGAGAGGGAGAAACCCCCCCCAGCACATCCCGAACTTCCCAAAAACCCTTCCCGAGAGGCCTCCCAACGTGGCAGCGTTTCCACATTCATCCAGCACATCCATGAGGGGCTCCCTACACTCTGTGGGATCTAAAAGGGATTACTGGGATGATAATCAACCCCGACACCCCCCAGGTACAGGGGAGGACTCTAGGGGAGGCTCCTCCCTGCGTCTCATCCCTGGGGGAAAAAAAGCTCATTTTGCCTCGTGATTCCAAGCGCATCCAGCCTGGAATTCCGTGCCACGTGCACATTCCGCACTCCATTCTCGGTGGTGCTGCCATTATTGCTGTCATTTGACAGATATTTTCTTCTTCTTTAACCCTTTTACCCYGAACGTGGACTATAAAAAGGAGCTTTGTAATTTTCCCTGTCTTTTCCTCTCGTTCTGAGAAGCGAAATCGTTGTTATTATGACTAAATCTTCTTGCTCTYTTTATGTTTTAAAAAAAATGTATATAAAAACCTTTAACAATAGCAGGGGAGGGTGGAGAGAAGAGGGCAGAATTGCATTCCTCTGCAAAGTGCCTCTGGAACGTGATTTTCCAGAGGGGGGAAAAGCTCGAGGGATCATGGAAAACGAGTTGTGCCAGCAGAGCGAGAGATGAGGCTTTGGGTGGGGAAAATCCATTKTAACGGGACAGAGGGCTCCGAGGGATTCCAGCACAGAATTCCTTCTGCCGGCAGCGGTCTTGGAGAAATCCCCATTCCTGGTGTTTGTTACCAGGGGGGTTGGGCACAACCAGGATTTGAGGGAGATCCCAGTCGTTTTCCTGCTGGATCATCATTCCTGGTTGGGATCTTGTGTTCAAACACAGGGAGCAGCACCAGGAAAATCCTTTCACACGGGGGTGGATATTAAATCCATTAAAACTTTGTCCCCTCATCTTCGGCTTCGCCACCACCTCCAGGGCTCTGCTCCGGGGCTTTGAGGGTGGCGGGAGGAGAAGGATTCCCAACTCTTCCCTGCKGGAAATGAAGGATATTCCCAGGCCCTGCTGCCCATCCTGTCCCTCTTTCCTCAAACGTTGGCCGTTCCAGAAACCTGGGATGAAAATCCCTGCTTCCAGTGGATCCATCCCTCACTGTGGCTGCCACCCCCTGCRCTCGGCTGATTTTTCTGTGTTATTTTTCCCCAGTTTCATTTTTTTCCCTTTCCTCCCCCGTTTTTTTAGCGCTTTCAAGATCACTGAGTTAATTCCGTGCTGCTGCCCCGGCTCCGTGTGGAGAGGGAATGGGAAAAGCGCGGCTTCGTTCGCTGGATCTCCTTAATGAACTCCTCCTCGGTCGAGGCAGTGCGAGTGATCAATCACAGCCTCCGGCGTGGGGGCTCTGACAGCACCCCGGGAGTGTTTTTAAACAAAGAAATCAAAAGTTGCACCTTTATCTCATCAATAAATCACCTTTTATTCAGCCCGGGCTGTTCACCACGGCRATGTGGGAATATTTACGGGGTCTGGGCTGGACAATCACACCCCGATCCTGAAATCCTGGCCCATCCCATCCCACCGGATGTCCCGGAAGGCAGGGACACCTTCCGCTATCCCAARCTGCTCCAAGCCCTGTCCAGCCTGGTCTTGGACACTGCCAGGGATCCAGGGGCAGGCACAGCTTCTYTGGGATACTGTGCCGGGGCCTCCCCACCCTCTTGGGGAACAATTCCTTCCCAATATCCCACCTGGCCCTGCYCTCTGGCACTGGGAAGCCATTCCCTGTGTCCTGTCCCTCCATGCCTCGTCCACAATAAGGATGTGGATTCGCCCCAGCTCAGCCCAGCCTGGGAGCAGCTTGTGCTCATCCCAGGGGAGGAGAATTCAACATTTTTGAGGAATGGAGCCTTGGAGAAGCGAATCCAAAGCCAGGAGGAGCTGCTGTGATCTCCTGGGTAAAGAGGGCACAGCCACAGCCACAGGAACCGGAGCAGATTCCATTCCCAGGCTGGTCGGGAGCGAAGCAGGAGGAGAAAAGGGATTGGCAAGGCCTGGAGGAGATGGAACAGAACAGGTGAGCCATGAGGGGTCAGTCCTGGATAACTGGGAAGGGTCAGTCCTGGATAACTGGGAAAGGGACAAATCCACAGGTCTGGAGCAGCTGAAGAACTCCAGCTCTCCAAGGCAGAGGGAAGGCAGTTCCCAGACAGGAGAAGGACTTTTCCTTTGGAAATGTTCTGCTCCCCACGAGCCGAAGGATGCGAGCCCCAGTCCCATCTTCTCCCGTGCACATCCATCATTCCTGCAGGAATTGCTGCCACTTCCATCACCCCCTCACCRCCCAGTGCTCCAGAGCCTGCAGCTCCCCGTCTCTCCCAGCACATCCTTCCCTCTCCAGGAAGCTCCCCCATTCCCATGGGATGTGCCAGGATGCTCCTATCTTCACCTGCCAACCCCTCATGGAGTTTGGCCCTTTTATTCCAGCTCCACTTGGAACGTTTGGTGCTCTCCTGAGTGTCCCCAGCTCCCCTTCCTGAAATGAGGAACATTTCCGTCTTCCAGGGCCTCCAATCCATTTTCCTCCACGGGGACTCGCGGCTCCGACAGAGGCTCTGGGGTTGACGACAGCTTTTCCCGGGATCACCTCCCCCTTTGGATGTGGCACTTTCAGCCTCTGCCCCACGGCACAGAGCAGCATTTGCAGCTGCTTGGGCGTTTTCGGAGAGTTCGGATGGCCCCTGCGCGCTTCCCGTTCCAGGAGGCTGCCCACGACTCCATCCACCGGCTCCGTGCGTCCAGGGAATTCTGCTRACRTCTTCCCGCCATTCCTTCTCCGGAYGATGGGCACTGYGGAGCYGCCTTTTGGAAAGGCGCACGAGCGGGGCTGATTTCCAGGCTTGGCTGGGAAAATCCGCATCCAGAGTTGGATGGGGTTTTTTGCTGTTTGACTGTTTTAATAACCTGCAATTAACGTGGAAAATTTCTTTTTGGAGAGCTTTTGTCCGGAAGATGGATTAAACGGGAATAGACAGGAACGCAGAGGATTAGAGGATGAGGAACRGGAAAAGGTCAGATGGATGCTGGGGCTGCACTCGGTGCAAGAGTTCCCTTGAAAACTGAATTATTAAAGGTCCTTTGGCATTTAATGATGTCAAATTGTTGCACAAAACCCTGTCCTGTGTTGGAAGGCCTGTCCAGCCTTTTACAAACGGAATGGGACAGGAAAAGTGCCCTTTGCGTGAGGTTCCCGTGTCCAGCAGCTCGGGGATGCAGCTGCTGAATCCCAGGAATCCTGCTCAGAGCATCCCTGGAGCACCAGGACAGGTCCAGCTCCCTGAGCACAGCGGGTGCTGAGGGACTTCACCTTTCCCACCTGGAATGTGGGAGCTTTGCTTCCACAGTTAATGCGTGAGCACAGCCAGGCTACTTCACCTTTCCCCCCTGGAATGTGGGAGCACACCCAGGCTCCCAGGGGAGTGCACRGGGCTTTCCAGAGCAGAATTATCCTACCTGGATTTTCTTCCCAAACAGTTGAATTCTCCCATTAGTCCTGATGCTTTTTGTCCCACTTTTACCGCTTCCATCCTCTCCTTTTCCACCTCTGGTCTTTGTCCTGTGGCTGTTACAGGAGGAACCCTCTGGATTCTCACATAATTAATAATTTTCGGAGGTGAGGAGCTGGGATGGTTTTGATGGATTTTGGTGCTCACCAGTCCGAAAATGGGTATAAAATCCCAGGATGGTTTGGGCTGGGAAGATCCCAAATTCCACCCAGTCCCACCCCTGCCATGGGCAGGGACACGTCCCACTATCCCAGGCTGCTCCAAGCCCTGTCCAGCCTTCCAGGTGTGGGCAAACTGGGCAAACTGGGCAAACTGGGCAAACTGGTGTCCCAAGGCTGCAGGCAGCTGAAGGGGGAGCCCACGTCCTCTCGTCCCGCTGTGATTTCCCGGGAAAAGGGGCTAACTCCACCTTGCTGGAGCCCCTTGGGGTGGTTTGGTCGCTGTTTTTGTTGCATCAGGGCCAATTGTCACTGTCACCGAGCCGAATCCATGGAGACAGCGGCACAGACAAGGATTGCTCCRATGCCAACGTGATCCATGCGGGAATCAGAGCTGGCAGAGCCCCACTGCTCCCGCYGGGCACAGCTCACCGGCTCCGAGCCAGGTTTGTGCCGGGATTGGGGATGAGAGGGGATTGTTCCCCTTCTTGCCATCTCAATTCCCTCTTTACCCACATCATTCAGCTCTCTGGATCATTCCCCATGCCCAGGGGTTTTTTCCTAAGGAAGAATCCCCATTTCTCCTCCAGAACCAGAACTTTTTAGGAACAAGAAAATGCAAGGTTCCCCCCAAATCCCCCTCATCCCTTGGCTTTGGGTGTCACCCCCACACCGCCCTGGATTGGGGCCAATTCCTCTGGTTTTGCTCCGAGGCAGAGCGGAGTGGAGGGAAGAGCAAACCGGATTTGACAAACCGTGTTCTTAATTAATTTACAGCCAATTAGGATTCATTAATTGCTGCCTGAAGTGTCACCCTGTGTAATTATGTACCAACACAAATAATCCTGCGCTGCTGGGGGAAGGCAGAGCAGGGAAACCCCTCCAGGTGCAGTGGGATGATCCTCAGCACACCCTAAATCCAGCTCCCGGCACGGATCCCTGTCCCTCTTTTCCTGAGGAGGGAATATCCTGCAGCAAATCCTTCCCCTGGATGGGATCATCAGGTTGGGATTGGGGGTTGGGGAGCATCAGGGGGTGCTCAGGTGACCACCAGACCCTGTGACCGCTCCCCAGTCTGGGATTTCTGACTCTCTTTGCTCTTTTTTTTGAGATGTGTGGAAGTTTTTCCCGCTGCGGGCCGAGGCGAGTTGAGGTGTAAAAGTGGAGCCAGAGGAGTTAATCCATTTTTTAAATTAATTTTTTGAATGTGGCAGCAAATGTGGAACTAAAATTCCACAAGCTGGGGGAAAATGATGGTCCGGGGTGAGGTCAGTGGGGTTACACTCTGGGAGGTGTTCAGGACAATGCAAACGGGACAAAACCCCCATAAATAACAGAGAAAAAGGAGAAGGAAAATAAGGAAGAAAATCCAACCCTAGCCTGGCTCCCCGTGGAACTTCAGCCCTTTGCTCTGCAGCTCCCTGGTTGATCCTCCCCGTTCCACCGAGCAAATTCAGAGYGACACTCGCAGAGGAGTCGCTCCCGAGACACAGGGAGGTTTTTGTCAGGTTGTATAAACGGATTAGCCGAAGTGACACCCTGCGGGACACAGAAGCGTCCGAGGAAGCGTGGAACAACCTCCCTCCGACGAGGCCTGGGTTTCACCTTCCGGCCCGGCGCCGATTGGAAGTGGCGTTGAGGGTAATGGACTTGGCGAGATGTGAAATGGAAAAGCAGGGGCGGGAGGAACGATCTGGAAGCGCTGGTGGGAAAAGCCCGGGGCTGGRAGAGGCTGCGGGATCGCCGAGGGTGCAGAGGGGAAAAAGAGCTTTTTAATAACACGAAAATGAGGGTTGGAGTCGCGCTCGGAGGGCCTGGGAAGAGATGAGCCCGGCTAAAGTTGTTTTAGTGCTGGAAAGGGAAAACCGGGCAGGTTGGAGCACAGAATTCCCCCGTGGATTCTGAGCTGCCCTARTGCTGCTGCTGAAGGGCTGGGATCTGATCCCAGGGGGAATTGAGATCMCTCTCCCGTGGGGCACAGCCCTCACTCCAAGGGGAGCTGGACGAGGAGCCAGGGTGTGGTTTATTCCAAGATTCCCTTTATCTGCAAAAAGTGAGAGTGAATCTCATGGAGCTCCCAAGGGTGGAAATTTGGGATGCCCCTTGCAAAGAACAGGAAGTTCACTCCACRTGTGACCACATCCAGGACTTCCCTGCTGTCTCCAAGCCTCATCTCCCGAGTCAAGAACTCTGGWCAAGGCTCTGAGGCACAGGGCGGAATTCCTGGGGCTGGAGTTGGGCTCTGYGATCCTTTTGGGGCCCTTCCAGCTCAGGATTTTCCATGATCCCTTGAGTTTCACCCCTCYGGCCCCACCAATTCCCAGTTTCCCAAGAGGGGAAGGAGGCAGCCTGTGCCTGTCCGTGCTCTGTGACCCCGTGGATTTGGGGACAGGGGCAGTGCCAGGCTCTGCTCTGTCCCCCCCAGACCTCCCAGACAGCTCCAGGTGTTTCGCTCAGCGCTTTCACCCCATGGAATAATGGGATTATTCAGGATAATTCTTACTCTGAATGCCCAACCCCATCCTTGCCGTGACACGCCATGAAAGGGGGAAAATGCAGCTTGGAATGGGTTTATATCCAAGGATCCTGAAGGGCTGTGCTGTGGATGAGGGATGAAGGATGAGGGATGAGGGATGAGGGATGAGGGATGAAGGATGAAGGATGAGGGACGTACAGAGACCATCTCATCCCCTGCTGTCATTTAATGCCTCCCTAATCCATGTTTGAACAGATCTGGAGTCTCTGTCCCTGCTCCGTGTGGGTAAATCCCTGCTGGGAGCGGATCCCTGGAATCCCGTGTTTCCCCCCGGATCCGCAGCTTCGGTGTTGGGGCAGCCTGTGCCTCTCCAGGCTGGATTCCCGCATCCATCCCGGCAGGAGCGGCTTCCAAGGAGCGCAGGCAAAGCTGACTGCTGCCACCCCAAGGCTGCAGGCATCCCCGATCCCAGAGATCCTGGTATCCCACGGCAGGTGAAGGGATGCAAAGGAATCTCCCAAGCCTCACCTTGCCCTCAGGACAAGCTCGCAAAAACATTCCTGCCAAAATCCAGGGGCTGAGCTTTGTCTTGCTGGCAGCAAGGCCTGGAGACCTCTCCCAGCATCTGGAATGTTGGCCCTGTCAGGGAGGAGCTTTGGGGAATGATTCCATCACCACTCGAATTTTGACTTCCCTGCTCCATCCAGGAGCTGAAGAGATAAATCCGTGGTTTGTTTGGGAAGTTCGTTTTGGAAAACAGGATAAAAATCTAAAGAGACGCCTGGGGGTGTTTGGTGAACAGGGAGATGGGGAAGGCGCAGGATCCCAGAGTCACTGAGGCTGGAAAATCCCTCCAGGATCATCAAATCCACCCTGTGCACGATGCCCACCTTGGCCCCTGCCCAGAGCACCGAGTGCCACATCCAGGAATTCCTTGGACACCTCCAGTGCCAGGCCTAGGGTGGGAATTCAGTGTCCAACACCCTCTGGAAAATGTGGCCTTGGRTTTCCCATTTTCTGCCTGCCTGAACCACAATCCTCAAACATCTTTTATTTCATTTTTWAATTTTTTTTCCTCATTTCTTTTTCCCCGTGGCTTTAAAAACACAGGAGATGCTTAGCAGGGCACCAGACCTTGGGAATTCCCCCGTCCCGCTGGTGGAGTCCTCTCCAGGGAAGGTTTCCCTCTGGCAAGAAGGGGCTGGGAAGTCCATCCAGGCAGAGAGGGGCCAGATCCACCCTGGAATAACCCACTGGAGCTGTGGGAGCTCAGCAAACCTGCACCACCAACGGGGGCCAACCCAGCTGGAGACAAACAGACATGGAATTTTGCTCCTTTTCCACTTTTCCACCTCCCAGAATCCAGAGCTGACCATGGAGAAGTCCCTGGAGCTGGGGGAGGGTGTAAATCCACAATGTCCTGTGTGACAGCCTCTGCTGGAGCAACATTTGTCCTCCGACAGCTCCATGAGGAGACAGAGAGGAGCAGGAGCCTTTCCACCTCCTGCTCACTCCTCGGATGTCGCTGGGAATTGTTCATCCCGCCCGGCTCTGTGTCGAGTGGGAAATGAGAATTGCTGTGGGCTCCTTTTCCCGAGGTGAATTACCCACATCCCTCAYGGAAAATAACCAGGAAGGACCCTCTGAGTCATTCCCGGCAATCGCAGGAGCAGGGAGCTGACAATTCCACTCTGGCTCGGCCTCACTGCCCTGAATGAAGATTAAATTCCCTCATATCCCGAGGCCAGGAGCTGTTTGAACTCCATGGGAAGGGGAAAGAGAAGCCTGGCTGCCTTTACCTGTGGGACAAAATCCGTGTGGCCCCATAGAAGCACTGGGTTGGATCTCTCAGCAGTGGGAATTTTCCTGCTCCATGTGCAGGCTGCATTCCCTGAAATCATTCCTGGTTCCAGCCCCGGGGAGGCTCCACKCAAAGGCCACCCTTTATTCCCTGCCTGCTGCCAGGCACTGATGCCAACAGGGCAGGAATTGGCTGGGAGCGCGGAATTCGTGGTCCTGGCCGCTTCCAAGGCTGTCCTGGTGACAAAGGAAGGGCAGGAATGCRCAGACAAGGCTGACATTTCCCCTTGGCACATCCATGGGCTCTGTGTTATTCCCAAGGCTGGAGAGGCAGCGTTTGCTCCACCCATCCCATTGCAGCGACAACCCAGAGCCCGGCAGCGGCTCCAGGCTGGGGGCACATGGAGAAAAGGGGATTTATTTCCCTTCTCAACCTAGGAATTCCTCCATATCCCAAGAAAAAGAGAGGAATCTCTGCTTGGAACGCACCGGGAGTCCTTCCGCTGCCAGGCTGGGCTCAAACACCAACGCCCGAATCTCCTCAGTGGAAAACTTCTCCCAAACTTCTCCCAAACTTCTCCCAAACTTCTCCCAAATTTCTCCCAAATTTCTCCCAAACTTCTCCCAAACTTCTCCCAAACTTCTCCCAAATTTCTCCCAAATTTCTCCCAAACTTCTCCCAAACTTCCCCCAGCCAGATGCTGCTCCTGATCCRAAGGAGCATTTCCTGCCTTCCCAGCACAGGCTACAGATCTGTTTTCCCGAATTTCACAATATTGACCGAGGCATCTCTGCTCCTTTTTTTCCTAAAGAAAAATGTTCCTCRTCCTCAGAGGGAGAAAAGCTGTGGGATGTAAAGAGCTCCTGATTCCTGTTTGGAGCTCCCAGTGTGACTTTGGGCAAATCCCACTTTCCCTGAGTGSTTCCAGTTTAGGAGGACACAGAATCCTGGCTCGTGTCCTGTGGGATTTCAGCTCAATCCCAGCCCCTCTGCTGCAGSCCCCRCCCCACAGCACAGGGATGATGATGCCACTCCCTGCACAAAGAATCCTCAGGAATTCCAGATTGAGTTTTCCCCAAGGATAGAACATTCCTGCCAGCCTAGCTCCAGCTGGGATCGCTCCAAAGGGAAAGGTGGGAATATTTGTCACTGCAGAGGGATTGTGGCCCCAGGCAGAGATCACAGGAGGTGCCCTCAAAGCTCTCTGAGCAGTAAAAACCCTAAAACGTGCACGGGGTTGGTCCCATTAGTGCAAATCAGAAATCCATCAGGAGAAATCCYGGCTGTCCTCAGGGAGAGGGGAATACAGAGTCAGCGTTCCTGGAAATCAGTGGGAATCACTGAACTGCTCCACCCTGGTACATGCAGCTGCGTTTGGGATTTGGRCTCGGATGTGTCGCAGCCCTGCCAGGGATAAACCCACTGGACAGGGCTGTGCAGGAGCTCCTCTTTTCCCAGGATTTGGGCTGAAGTGTGGGATGGATCCCAGGGAACCAGCAACAGGACAAGGGGAAACRGCCTCAGGCTGTGCCAAGGGAGGGTCAGGTCGGACATCAGTGGGAATTTCTCCATGGAAAGGGTGGTCAGGCATTGGAGCTGYCCAGGGAGGTTTGGAGTGCCCATCCCTGGAGGTGTCCAAGGAATTCCTGGATGTGGCACTCAGTGCTCTGGGCAGGGGACAAGGTGGGCATCGTGCACAGGGTGGATTTGATGATCCTGGAGGGATTTTCCAGCCTCAATGACTCTGTGATCCTGCACCTTCCACATCTCCCTGTTCACCAAACACYCCYRGGCGTCTCTTTGGATTCTTATCCCGTTTTCCAAAACGAACTTCCCRAACAAACCACGGATTTMTCTCTTCAGCCCACACAGAGTTAAGCCCAGCCTCGCTCTGCCTCCAATCCCGCAGCATATGGAGACACAATTCCAAGCCATCTGGATTCTCATCAACCATCAGGTGCTGCGCTCATTCCACCTGCCAGAAAGAGAAGGGATAATTAAAGGGGGGATGATCTCCCATTCCCTGCRTTTTATCCATCCCTGCCTGTCCCTTCTGGCTGCGGGACCGGAGCCCTGCTTGGAAAAATGCGAAACCAAAACCCATCTGCACGAGGCACAAATAAAGAGGAGCGAACCTTCCCGGCCCCAGCAGATGTTCTGCATTAGGAAATAATTTGTCAAAAGGTGGAGAAACTCCCACTCGGAATTTTCAGGACAGCTCCTTTCACTTCGGAGCGCAACGAGGCTCGATTTAATCGCAAATGGGCTGCACGGCCACGGGAACGAGGCGAGGAGAGCATTGCTGTGCTTTTAATCAAAATTTTCTCCAAATAAAGGGCTCGGGCTCTGCTCCCCCTTGGGAAAATTGTTGGTTCCTGGTGTAACTTCGGAGGGAAAGCGGCTTTGGATGGCAAGGAAGAGAAACGACAGGGAAACCTCACTGCATCCGTGAGCCCGTGGCGGAAAACTGGCTGTTAGCACTCGAGAATCCCGGAATCCTGGAATGTGGGGTGGGAGGGATCCACAGGGATCATCCAGTCCAGCTCCAGGCCCTGCCCAGGCACCACAACCATCCCAGCCTGGGTCCAAGCCAGGCCAGGCTTTTCTCCTCTTTCTGCAGCTCCTCGTAAGTCAAATTCCAACGAAAAGAGCCCAAATAAAACAAGGTGAAGCCAAGGGAAGGACTAGGGATCTGCGGGAGAACCCTGATCCTTGAGTCCTCGGAGGTTTTGTTTTCCTGAAGGTGAAAAGGTTTGATTTCCTGATTTGATTTCCTGAAGGTTTCCCAAACTTTGATCTTGTCATAATAAAACATTAAAAATATCAAAGTCCTCACCAATCCCTGGCTGGAGCTGCCAAAGCCTCACGGTGAAGACTTTAAGGGATGATTCTTCCTTCCTTTTTCCTAAATTCATCCTTGCTGAGGGATKAATTCCACTCAGCAAATGTAACAAAATAAGGAGAAATCTGTAATTTAAATGGTTCAAAAAGATGTTCTTTTAATGAAAACAGGCAGATGTTTTCGGGACACCCTTGCTGACCAAGGAAATATTTCATTTTTGAGGACACTGCTTGGACTTCCAGGGAATAACTCCAATTTTCAATGAAACTTTCCATGTAAACAAATTGCACCGACCGTTTATTTTGCTCAAGTTTTGTGCGAGTTTTCTTTTCTTAATTTTCCAAGGTTTGATTTTGTCACTTCAGAGGTTTCTCCTATTTTCTCACTTCCAGCACATGGAGATGCGGTTCAGGATATTCCGGATACGAAAGGTGTGAGTTCTGCTTCAAGAGTGTTTTATTTGTAAATGAAAATGTGAGTTACAGGAAACAGACAAAAATTTTACAAAGCAAACAAGGAACTGATAATTATGGAAAACAGGGAAAAACGAAGTTTTGTGCATTTTCTGAGTGTCCCGAGTCTATAACGATGCAAAACCAACGTTTGGCTGCTTAATCAACCAGGGAGACTTCGCAAATCTGTAAAAAATGGGGCAGAAATCCYGATGGAAAAACAATTCCTTATTGACATTTCCGAGCCTGAACAGAGCTGCATCAGGATGAGAAATAACAAGGGAAAAAACCTCACCCAAACATTTCCYGCCGTGGCCGAAATTTCACTTCAATCCCTCCCCAGATGGAAATTTCCRACTTCCTAAAAAACGTGAGCTGTTTAAATCATCCCTTTACGGATTTAACTTCCCTGCCACRTGTGGGAAAAACAACCAGAGCTGCTCTGGAACATCTCAGGGGCCTTCCTTGGAAAGAACTCGGAGCACCAGGATCTCAGCGAGAGCTCGAGTCTCGTCCCAGCTTTGGGGATGTGGAAGAGCTCATCTTTCCCTCTTCCCGCAGATTCCTGAGCCCGATTAGGGATGCAAACGGCAGAGTTTTGGGGAGGAGAGGACGATTCTGCCCACCTAAGGCCGCCTCACCCCCGTCCACTTGCCCCATTTGCATGTCCACAAACCAGGGATTGTCCATTTTTTCCCGTAAGTACGGGAATAAGCACACCCAGGAGCACTGCAGGTCCCAGACGCGGACAGACGATGCTTATGGAAATAATTTCCCACCTGTAGGAAATTTCTGAATTTCCCTCCTCTTCTTCCTCTTCGTTTCCCACTTCTGTGCTGCTTTCCCATCCCAATCCTGCACAAGCTCTTCCTTCTGTCCCGGCAGCTGCTCTTTGCCTCATTTGTGGGGTGGGTTTATGGGATGTTATGCATTATCTGCAAACAAATGCTCTTAAAGGTTTCAAACCACCAAGTTCTTCTCTCCTTCCCCCTCTGATTTRCAGGTTGCTACACGTGCATTGTGCACCGCAGGATTTTAGGGAATTCAGCCTTTTTTTWATAGGAATCCACAACCAAGCACCCGCATCCCGCTGAAATCACCTGGATTTGGGTTCCTTAGGCCGAGGAGGATGTCTGGGAGTGAGGGAGCTGAGCTCAGCCAGGCTCATCCTGACTGACAACGAGCAACTTCCCCAGCCCAGCCTCACCCCTCACTGCTCCCAGGGCTCATTCCCGCACATCCCTATCCCTCCCAACCCCCTGAAATCCCTTTCCCAGCCCCTCCAGCCCTGGCTCTGAATCCTGGTGACGTTTCTTATCGATTTTTAAAAAGCTTCTCCTTTTCTGGTGCTTTCACAGCCCAGCCCTGGAACTTCTTCCTCGTGTACTCACTTTTTACGTTGCCAGGCTCTTCCCGAGGCTCATCCTTCTGATTTATAACTTTGTCCTGCGAAGGAACAAAATCCAATTGGGAATATTTGTGGCTGGAGCCGTCAAGATTTCTGCCTCGCAGTCGGCAGCGCCTCCTCCCAGTTGCTGTTCAACGGGTTGGGTCTCTTCGGGGATGTGCCGGAGAATTCCATTTTTAATCAGGTTGGAGCTGCACGGCATCCTAGGACAGCCCTGGCCGGACGCCCCCAGAGGACTATTGATGTTCCTGTAGCACCATAATCATCCATCAGACGCTGGATGGCAATAATAACATTTAATTTGAAAATGCAGCTTTGCTTTGCTGTCATTTCCCTGTGTTTTACGCGAGGAGGAAATGCTGATTGTGGCAGAGGCAGAGSCACGGGACACGAGGCAGGGCAGGGATTTGGGCCTCGCTCTGAGCTTGGTTCCCTGTCTGGCAGAAATGAACTTTATCTGCACATTCAGACAGAGAAAACAGAGCTCAGCTGGCACCGAGAGCTGTGAAATCCACCCCAGCTCTGCCACGGGGGGTTCAAACCACTCCCCAGCCCAGCTCCTCCTGAGCAGGGGGGCACAGGCAGCACCTTTTTGGGTTGGGAATTAGACACCAACTCCAGCACTGCTCCTCGGGCACGATCCCGAAAGGATTATTGCGTTGATCTGCTCTCCCTCTTTGGCTTTCCTGCATCCCAGATCCCAAGTTAAACTGAATTTCAGTGCCAGAGACTCAGCAGGATGTGGAGCAACTGCACCGAGGAGGGTCTGGGGGAGGTGTYCCTGCCCACGGCAAGGCTGGATCTGGATGAGATTTAAAGTCCCTTCCGACCCAAACCGTGATTCCCTGATTTCGTGAGGACAGTGCTCCGGAATAACAGGCAGAAAAAAAAATTTATTGGACAATCCAGGCTCAAACTCCTGTTYGGACAGACTGGATGTGGACTCGAGAAATCCTCCCAGCGCATCTTTTCCCAAAATYCGCTTTGGAAAACCCTGATTTTTTTGAGGCAGGCTTCTCCGCCCGAGGAGAGTGAGAATTCCACAGGTCCTGCTGCATTTTTSGGACCCTTCCTTCGAACCCTGATGCTTCCTCTCTGATTCCAAACCCTCCTAAGATGCTTTTCCTTCAGCAGCGAGGAGAAAGGGATTAGATGTCATCCACAGCAACGAAAATGCTCCCGAGGTTTYGTGTCGCGGCAGCGGCAAAGCTGGATTAAAAAAAAAAATCTTGGCAATTTTTATTTCAGCTCCTCTTAGGCCYGAGAGATGGAAATAAAGAGCAGCATCCCAACAAAAGGGAGGGGATTGGCTCCTGGAAAATCCGCTCTGAGAGGGTCACAATGAGCGTTAATTAACGAGGCTGAGGAAAACCTGCCARGGAGATATCCGGTGACAGATCCCTGCTTTCCGAAGGCATTTCTSGGAATATACAGGGAAAAAAGGGCACAGGCACGTGGACAGGCAGCTTGGGAATGTTTCCATGTGCAGTGGGGCCGGTGGAAAATAGGAATGGATGGAATCATCCAGGGAATCGTCCTGGCCCGGAGCAGCAGGAGCTTTGCAGGGTTTGGGTCACTGCGGGCACCGCTCGCTCCCTGCTCCTTTTCCAGCCCTTTTATCTCCTCTTCCACAAACGTTGGATGGGTTTCACTTGGATCTCCCTTGCTGAAGGCTTTTCCAGGGATTTTCTGCCCGCAGCAGAGGTGCAGGGGGCACATTCCCATTCCTGCAGCCACCTTTGGAGGGTTAACACTCTTTTCCCTGCATTTTCTCCTCTCTAAGCTACACAAGGCAATTATTTCTCTCTCCAGACCTCAGGCACTGCTCCTCGGAACTCTGATCCCATCAGGAATCTCCTCTGCCTTGGTCTCCACTACTCCTGGAGTTCAGTGCTCCAAGCTGGCCCCGGATGGAGCTGGAGTCTCCCAGGGGAGCAGGAGGGTGGCCCTGCACCTCCTGGGTGCCAAAATCCGGCTTAGATTGGGATAAAACCCTTCCCAGAGCGGCCCCTGTGCTTGGCCTGTGCCAGCTCCAAACCCAGCTCCAAGCCCAGCTCCAAACCCAGCTCCAAGCCCAGCTCCAAACCCAGCTCCAAACCCAGCTCCAAACCCAGCTCCAAGCCCAGCTCCAAACCCAGCTCCAAGCCCAGCCTCGGGAGAGCCTGGCTCATCCAGGCCTTGCCCCAGAGCAGAGTTTCTGATAAGAGTTTGATAAGAGGCTCCACAGGAGCTCTGCACCAGCCACTGTCGAACACCTCGGGCAAATCCTCTTTTCCCAGGCTAATCTGATGCTCCCAACAGGGAATCTCCGTGAATTTTGGGATTCTGGAGCTYCACTGTGGGAGCTCACCCAGTCCCCACTCAAGCTGAGACCAACATTTCCCTTCTCCAGGGAGAAACTATGATCTGGATGGAAGCAGCTGAGGGATTTGGCCTATGGGAAGCCAGTTGGATCAGACTGCACCGAGAAAATACGGAATTAATTATGGAAAATATGGAAAAATAAAGACCTGAACTTGTCTGAATGAGGAGACCAATGGCACTGCAGCCAGGTCTCTGTGTCACTTCTTTTCCCGGAAAAACCTGGCTGGTTTATCACCTCCCAAAAGGAAAAGGAGCTGTTTCCGCGATTCCAGTCCCCAAAACGTGGAGTTGCTTCCAAAGGAATGCCCTGGAGGTGTTCGAATCACTGGGAGCAGCAGTGGGAGGTCCATGGGAGTGGATGAGCTGAGTTCATGAAGGGTTTTTCCCATCTCCGCTCCTCTCTGACCCCTCTGATGGAAATAAAGGACATTTAAACACCCGACTCACAGSCCTGTTTCGTTCCAATGCTCTGCTCAGCATTCCAGCCCTGCCTGAGGGAGAGTGTTTATTTTAGACTGGAATTTAACTGAATCCCCGCGAGGCCGGCCCTGGGCAAAATCACTGGAGAGCAAGACTCTAAAAATAGGAAGTGTGGGGACATGTTTGGGACGAGGGAAGGTGACTTTGCAGAGCCGGAAACTCTCCCCTCACCCCCATCCCGATCCCTGAATTCTGCCAGCTCCTGCACAGGCAGGATCCTGGTTGCCTCTGGCCACACTTCCAGGGAAGCACAGGCTGATTCCGACCCCGATCCCACGGATTTCCCACTGTTAACAACACCAGACTTGGGAGAAGCAGCTCTGGTTTGTGGCACCAGGAAAGCGGAATTGGGTTTCCCACGGTGCTGGTCGTTATTGTGATTATTCCATGTGAGGGAATCATTATCGTGATTATTCC
>JACAXG010000126.1:297716-313717 GCA_018881555.1 Amblyornis subalaris
TTATAACGATATTTTAATCATGGTTATTCCATGTGGGAGAATCATTATCATGGTATCATAATCACTGTCAAGATTATTCCATGGAGGGAATTATTCTTGCGATATCATAATCGTTATCATGAATATTCCATGTGAGGCAATTGTTATAACGATATTTTAATCATGATTATTCCATGCGGGAGAATCATTTGGAGCCCTGGCGAAGGAAGGCACAATCCCCGCTTGGACGAGCRAGGAAATGTCCCCAAAAAGGTCCCACGGAGCTGGTCAGACCCTCCAAACAGAGGCTTCGAGTGGCCYAACTCACTCCTCACCAGGCTGGATCCAAACCCTCAGTCCCAGCAGAGCAAAGAGGCTTTTGCCCAGGACAAAACTCCAGAGATTTTGCCTCTTTGGGAAGTTCCCTGAGTGGTTTTTGGGGTTTCACCAACGCTTTTCTCCCCAGGGCTGTGTTTGTGTCTGGGACCCTCTGCCCCCTGCCCCTACAGCACAAGGCCAGGCACACCTGGAGGAGCAGGAGGGCAGCGGGGCCCTGCCTCCAGCAGCAATCCCAAAAAAAGGGGGGGGGGGGGTGACGAAGGGAAAAAGCCAATTCCGTGTAATTGGATCCAGCAAACTGAATTATCTCYCCGTTAAAGCCGCGCTTGTTTTCCGGAGAGTGGGACATTCCAGCTATCAAAGGCATTAATTGATTCATCCCCTCTCTCGAGGGCTCTCTCCTCAGGGCCTCCGTCCCAGCGCTCCAAACCTTTTGTTCGCGGGGGGAATGGGAATTATCCAGGCCGTGTTTATGTCTCGGGAGCTCTATTCATCCCGGCTTTTTTTTGTCACGGCGCTGTTCTAACTCCAAAAAAAACCCGAGAGGAGACTCCTACAAAAAGGGAATGGAAGGTTTATTTCTCCTTTTGGGATGCCCCCACTGCTGCTGGAGGTGTAAATTTAACAAGGGGAAGGGGAGAGGGAGGTTTGGAGGCTGATTCGGGTCCCAGAACTCCATGGATGGGAGGGAAGCCAAGGGAAACCAGGAGCCTTCAGCTTTGCCTGGATCTTCTCGACAGCTCCAGGGCTGCACTTTCAGAATTCCTGTGCCCTCTGCGGCCACAGGAAACACCAAACAAAGGGTGCTCCATGCTCGGAGTGTRTCCCAAAGGATCTCCAGGCCACTGCTGACCCCAAGGCCTCAGTGCAGTGCCATAAATAAATATTTCTCCATGGCCGAGGGCATTTCCGTAGCCAGGGGGGTCCAGGAATTGCTCTGGGCCTTCGTCCCTGTGCACAGCCATCTCCGTGCCTGCCTGAGTGGCTGCTGGATGCTGGGAAAGCCATGGGATAAGTCAGCTCCAATGAGTTATTTAGGCAAATTGGAAGCGTTATGTCAATTTGATGGGCAGCGTTTCAGGCCGGAACGGTCCTATTGGCATTTTCCTCCTCGGGAATCAATAACTCCTAAAGGATTGCAATTTAATTTTTAAAGGGTAATTCAATCAAGAATTCGGAAACAGAGGGCATKCTTAAAATTAAACTTTAATCCGGTTTACTTATTTTTAAAAATTGTACTTGCAGAAACAGGAGAGCAATTTCCAAACTATCCCTCATTTTGGACTTAAAGGGGACGTTTTTTTCCRTATCCCTGGTAGGAATCTGTGCCTTTGCTTACCTTGAGTTGCTCTTCACTATGCCAGAAATGTTTCCATTAATTCCCTGAAGAGAATCTTCCCCAAATCCCAAAGACCTGGCTGAGTTTTTCYGTGGTGACGCCACCACCATCCACTGATTTCTCCGGGCCTCCCCACRGCGTTGGGATCAACCGACAGAGCAAAGCCCATTTGTTCCATGAGAACATTCCTCCTCTTCTCCATCCCCTTTGGGATTGCCACTTTGGGCTGGCCACGGGATTAAAGAACGGATTAAAGGAGGCAGCCCGTGCAAGAGGAGGAATCATGGAGTATCCACGGCTGGAAGGGACCCACAGGGATCATGGATCCAACTCCAGGTGGGGCAGGTGACACGTGGCAGGAGCTGACRATGATGAAGAGGATGAAGAAGATCCTTTTGTGAGGCCTTTGTGCTCAGCAAAGCTGACCCAGCCCGAGCTGCCCCCACSAGGACACTCATCCCGGAGAAGTGCTCATCCCACAGAACATCAACGGATAAAAACGTTTCCTGCTCATTGTTGGAAGAGAATGGTTTCCTCTGGAACTCTGCTTTATGAACCACTGATGATACTTCGAGGGAATTGCGGGATGGAAAACGCAACAAAGCCCCCAAACATTTCCGGATAATTCGAAAAACCCACAAACCTGCCTCTCCYAACCCCTTCTCTCATCCTTTCATATAGATATAAATTTTAATTAATCAATTTATTTATTATTTTTACATTGAAGGAACAGATGAAGGAAATATCATCACATCCCRAGGGTCAAGAAAGCCTTGGAGCAGACCCAGGGAGAGAGGGTCCGGCTTAGGTGGAAGAGCCTGGGAGAGTGATCCAGGTGTTTGTGCCAGCAGCTGCAGCAGCAGGGTGATGCCCATTCCCTTAATCCTGAATTCCTGAATGTTTTTTTGCTCTCCACTGGGTTGGACACTTTTTAATTGGAGTGGTTGGGGTGTCTGCACCTCCTCATGTGAGTGTATCCACAATGGCTGTTCCTTAAACGTAAAAATTGTAACTAAATACATTAATTGATTAATTAATTAATTAAAAATATATATAAAAGGATGAGAGGAGAGGTGGAGAGAGACAGGTTTGTGGTTTTTTTCGAATTATCCAGAAATGAATTCTCACAGTTCTCTTTTTGCTTTCTGGAACCCCCAAAACCCCAAAAACCACTTCCATTTTTCATACATTTCCCTTTCTTTCTGACTCCCAGAGCGCGCTGCCAACCCCTGCCCGCCAACACAGTTTTGTCACAATCCCTCCAGAACSAGAAACCCCAAAAAAAAAMCCCCAAAAATGCAGAATATGAATCCCAATGATCTCTCCTTTCCAATTAATGGCCCAAATAAGCGCTTGATTTACGTTCGTGGAGACATTTGCCGCAGGCTAATTAAAAACAATGTAGCCTTGGCAGATCATTTATTGAGGGAAAACAAATCGACAAAAGATAAATGAAGTTGCTACGCAATTAAAAAAGAAAATAAAATATGCCCAGCTGAAATAGTAAATGAACACACGCATTTATCAATATCTCAAGCAGGGCTGAAGGAAGAAGTCCCAGCTTCCCTGCYGAGAAACAGAACGGGAAGACGTGGCTGGAATGATGTTGGAAGAATTCTGGGATTCACACTTGCAGGCACGATGGAGCAGGGAAGCCGGAGCAGAGCGAGGTTTGATGGGCTGAGACCTCGAACTTGGCGCTCCGAGGATTTTGTGGGTCCGAGACCAAGAAGGAATTCCTGGTTGGGAGGGTGGGGAGGAGCTGGGATGGAATTCCCAGAGAAGCTGTGGCTGCCCCWKGATCCCTGGAAGTGYCCAAGGCCGGGTTGGAYGGGGCTTGGAGCAGCCTGGGATGGTGGAAGGTGTCCCTATGGAAKGGGAYGGGATTTAAGGTCCCTCCCAACCCAAAGCAGTCTGGGATTCCACGATCTGTTTGATACCGATCCATTAAAACCATCGGAGATTTGACCAGGGAATCTGCCCAAGGCTCCAGTTTGCGATGGAYTTGGCACAGGAGACTTTGGGTGGAACCATTTCAGTGCCCGACACGTTCCCACCAAAAMCAGCCAATGTAGGATTGCTCTGAGCGAGGAAGGAGGAGCTGCCAGAGCAGGAATTCCTTTGGAATGCTCGAAATCCCTTCTAGCTGAAATCTCTCCCTGCTCTGGCTCTTTGGTGGGACCTCCATGTCCTGTGGGATGACAGAGTCAGGACCTGGCAATCCCAGCCCCATTTSCCTTTCCCTGGGGGAATTTGGGATTAACACCCGATGGGAAAAGCTGTTGATGCTCAGGGAACAATCTGGGTTTTCCTGGCTCAGGAAGAGGGAAAAGGAGGGTACAAACACGGATTTTTGGGTGGGATGTTCTCCCAATGCTTCGCCCCAAACGGAACCTGAGCTTTGGACACCAAATCCAGCTTTTTCTGCCTCATTGAGCTGCTCTTCCCTGTTCCCTTTGGCTTTTCCAGGGATGACCACAAACAGAATAACTATAATAATAACTATAATAATAACTATAATAATAATAATAATAATAATAATGACAACCACCAGTACCAGGATCCTGCTGCACTTCAATCCCACAAAAGCTGGTTCTTCACTTTGGGCAAATCTGGGTAATTTGGGGGAAAAAAATAAAAAAAGAAGGGAAAAATATTGTTTTCTACTTCAGCAGGCAAATGAGAGGATCCAAATGAGAGCGGCAGAGACCTCGGAAACTCCTCGGGAAGCCAACTGGGAATGTGGTGTGCTGAYGTCGGCCTTTCAGCTGGCAGAGCTTTATCCCCGAACCAGGGGGGAATGGAAAGGATGTTCGATGGAATTCCAGCCGGCAGAGCCCCTCCGGGCGAGGAGCCCGGCTCTGGAATAATTTAGGTGAGAATTCGARGAGTTCCAGGGGAGCAAGAAGCGATTCCTGCTTTCAACTGCAAATGCAAAGAAAACACAGGGAATTAAGTGAGAATATCCCATTTGTGAGCGCAGGGAGAGGTGGAGAGCAGAGGAAGCTCCCTGATATTCCATCCTGCATTAAAAAATCATGGAAGAGGGAACCTGGGAGCAAAGCCTGGCCCTGTGCTCAGCCTCCCACGCACCTGCCAAGTGCAAGGTCGGTGCTTTCCATCCCACCTGGGACGCGGCGCCCTAAATCCCGACCCCACCGCAGGAGAACGTGGAATTTTCTCCGTCTTAGTTCCTCACGGCTTTTTTCTGAAGATGGAATTATTTTTGGGGGGTGAAGCTCCCTTGTGCTTTTGATCCTTGGGGGTCTTGGCTCCCTGTTTATCCAAGCTGGGAGGGTTGGGTTATTGGGATGATCTGGAGGAGGAGAAGCGGTTGAATATCGCAAAAMCCCTGGATTTAACGGATTTAACAAGAAAAGCCTTGAGTCTGATGGATTCAACAAGAAAATATCTGATTCTGCAAATCTTCCATCATTTTCTCATCAGAACTTCGCCCTCTCCAMTGGAAGTGTCTCTGATTTGCACACGAGAGGAAAATTAAAACCCTAAATTACCTGGGAGGCAGAACCTGAGCCTGCAGGTGATGTTCCCCCAGTGGGGTTTATTTGTCGATTGGATTTCTCTCTTTATTCCTTCAGCCTCTGCTGAAAACCCAGATCAGTTTGTTTGGGGCAGAAAGATTGGGTTTGTCGCAGGGGGAAAGCGGATTTTGCCGTCTCAAACCAGTTTTTCTATTAGAAAATAAAAAGATATTTGGAGCAGTGAAAGAAAAGCTTTTTGGTTTGKTTTTTTTTTTTTTTCAGGATTAAAGGTGTTTCTGGAAAAAATATTTTTTTGCATGAAAAYGCAATTGTTATCAAAACAGAGAGATTCAATAGAGAATTAAAAATAGAGATTCAATAGGGAATTAAATAGAAATTCCAGGGAGTCCCTCTGCTCCTGATCCTGGCTGGGAAGTGGTGACAGACTGGGGGTTGCTCCCCTCTCTTCCCACACCTCTGGACCCGGAATTTCCTACTGACCACTCCAGAAACACCAAAAATCAGGTCTGGGCCTTGCAGCTTCAATCCAGGCCTGATAGTGCCAGAAATCCCTGGGAATTCATCCCATCTTCCTTCCCTCCCCGTGACTCATTGATGGCCCTGACTCAGCCTCCTCCTTAGGTTTTTTTCCCCCCTGTGGAAAACTCAGCTTGGATTTGTGCAGAGCTCTGCCTTCCACTTTATTTAGGGTCACTCTTGCCCTGTTTTTCCGCCGGGGGTGAAGACGGAGCATCTGTCGTGGCAGCTGGGACCCAGCTGGGCCCCTGTCCCCCTTGGGAAACATCCCTGATCCCTGTGCCGGATCCCCGCTCCTTCCCACTCCCGGGGTGTTCAGCCCCCGAGCCCTGCCAGCGCTCCCTGCGTGTCCTGTCACTCAGAGCCTTCGTCTGTCACTCAGAGCCTTCRTCTGTCACCCAGAGCCTTCATCAKCACCCACAGGGACCCTCGGGAGAGGCAGAGGGGAGAGAGCCCAGCCAGGGCTGCAGGGGAGCGGCAGAGCCGGAGCTGCTCTGCCCGGGATGGAGGGGACGGGCTGGGGGGCACGGACTGGGCAGCCCTGGACACTGGGCTGGGATAAACTGGGCATGGATCAGAGGGGCCATTCCAGAGCCTGGGACGCTGGGCTGGGATGAACCAGGGATGGATCAGAGGGGCCAGTCCAGAGCTGGAGCTGCTCTGCCCATGCTGGGGGGGAATGGGCTGGGGGTCACGGACTGGACAGCCCTCGACATTGGGCTGGGATAAACTGGGGATGGATCAGAGGTGCCAGTCCAGAGTCCTGGGTGTTGTGCTGGGATAAACTGGGGATGGATCAGAGGGGCCATTCCAGAGCCCTGGACATTGTGCTGGGACAAACTGGGGATGGATCAGATGAATCCCTGTTCCCTGGGAGCAGAGCCCGACCCCCCCTGGCTGCCCCCTCCTGTCAGGGAGTGCTGCAGAGCCAGAAGGTCCCCCCTGAGCYTCCTTTTCTCCAGGCTGAGCCCCTTTCCCAGCTCCCTCAGCCTCTCCTGCTGCTCCAGCCCCTTCCCCAGCCCCATCACTGAAGGAAGAACAGGAATGAACACCCCAAACCCCCAAATTCTCCTGTTCTGCTGCTCAGAGCTCAGGTGTGGCATCCCTGAGTCCCACGGGCGAGCGAGGCTGGAGCCACAGGGAATCTCCCTTAGGAATTCCTTGCAGGGACCTCAAYCCTCCCAGCGTGACCAGCAGCGGCCAGAGCAGCAGTGACCCAGCAGTGACGGCCTCGGGAGCGGGGATATTCATTCCCTATTTCTCCCTGGAAAACTTCTGGTGTATTTTTTGGGGAGAAAACAACCGGCGAGCAGAGCAGGCAGAGTACACCGGGGCAGCATTTCATCAGCGTGGGGATCAGATCGGGTCTGATCAAACRGAGCTGGATGAGATCCCCGCAGCACTCTGGAAACACGAGCGTTTGAGGAGACCGAGCAGCTCGAGGCTCTGCTGGATTTAATCAGCACTGGGAACTTTGTTTGTGTCAGACACAGAGGGAACAGCCCAGAGCCAGCCTGCCGGAGCACATTGTGGGAGAACATATTTTATTTATTGCCGAGCGCTGTATCAGAAAGGATTTGCTTCAGATCCTCTCTTTGCTCCTTSTTTTTATTTTTTCTTTTTTTCCTCTCTCGTCTGTTCATCTCTCCTCGATGTTTGATGCATTTTTCATCCTCTGTCTTCGCTGGACTTCGCCTCTCTGCCTCTTTTCCGAAGTTTCCTGTGTGGGCACGGTCCCGAGAGCTCGGGGCTCTCACGGGGGCTTTGATGCGAAGGTTCTCGGATGAGGAAAATTCCTCACCAGGAAATTCCTCCCGCAGCAAACCAGTGGACTCTGAGCGAGCCTGCCTCGAGCTGTATTCCCAGCAGAGCCCAAACTCATCCCCKCTGGAGCCCCATGGGAATTCCAGGCACTGGTTACGTGAGGAAGAAGAGGACAATGAAGAAAACCTGTGGTGGTGTTCAGCTGTAGCAGAACTCMAGGGAAGTTCAGCCATTCCTCTTCAAGATTCCCAGGAAAGCAGATAAAACATTGAGGCTTTTAGGATTGGTGCYTTATTAGAGTCAATCCTGTGGCTGTGTTGGGAAACTCCCAGAAATTGGGATTGTTTCCCTTAGTTCCAGGCACTTCTAGGGAGCACAGGCAGGATGAGCCCATTCTCCAGCCCTGCTTSTGTTTTATCCAGAGGCTGTGGAGGTCTCCTTAATCCTGGATTTGGAAAAGACATCTCCAGTAAAGCTGGGCTGGACATGGAGAATTCTGGAAAATTTGGTTTTCCGTCCATCATGGCCAAAGACTTTGAGCTGTTATAAAAGTCCCTACAATTCAGCCCCAAAAGAAATCTTCATCATGAAGCAACCAAAATCTTTATCCAAGTCAGTCCAGGATCCGTGAGGGAGTCTRTGCATGCCAGTGAACTTCTCCATGGATGGAAATCTGCAGCAGAGGTTAATTCTAGGACAAATCCCTCTCTTTATGCTGCTCTTCCTAGAAACTGCTCTTCATGTTGGGAAATCACTTCCCTAAATTGCGACTTGAGGTGACATTTGGCCCATTCACGCAGTGAGAGTGAAAGCTGCCTGTGRTCATTCCTTTAGTGCATTCCCATATCCCTCAGCGCTCCCAGCTCCCTGCTCGGGCTGGAGCAGTTTTGTTCCAGGGACAGGAATATCCTGGCAGCCAGCAGGGAGGGGCAGGGGACAGCAGCCGCAGGAAAATGTGGAATAGGGGAGAGACCTGGGGTGAGATGAGACTTCTGTGGGATGCAGGGTGGGCTGGCAGCCAGGTTTAATCCTGTGCCTTAATTCAGGGAGTGTGGCTGGGGCTCGGACTGGAATAATTCCCGGGAAGAGCCCAGCCTGGAGCATCTGTGGATGGTCTGGAACTGACCTGTGTGTGCTCAGGTTTGAAAAAGCCCAACCTGGAGCATCTGTGCATGGTCTGGGACTGAACTTGGTGTGCTCAGGTTTGGAGGAATCCAACCTGGAGCATCTGTGGATGGTCTGGGACTGAACTTCATGTGCTCAGGTTTGGARRAGTCCAACCTGGAGCATCTGTGGATGGTCTGGGACTGAATTTCGTGTGCTCAGGTTTGGAAAAGTCCAGCCTGGAGCATCTGTGGTTGGTCTGGAACTGAACTTCATGTGCTCTGGTTTGGAAAAGTTCCAACCTGGAGCACCTGTGGATGGTCTGGCACTGCATTTCCCGTGCTGAGCCCTCATGAGCCGAACAAGCAGCACCTTTGGCTGGCCTCAGCGCTGCCCATCCCAAGCTCCTTCCTGGAGTTTTCCAGCCTGGGACAGCCTCTCAGAGCTGCTTGTGGGCTCACAACAGGAGCAGTGTGTGCATGAATTGGGGTCTGAGCGGTTTGGATTTGTACTCAATTAACATTGTTGATGACTGTGAGCAGCTGATGAACCTCCTCCATCCCCACGGGCTTTTCCCTGTGAAGGACCCTCAGGCTGCTGGACCAGGCACCCCGGAAAACCACGGATGATTTCCATGGAGCCACTGGAGCGGGAGGTGCTYAGGGCCCTGTGGCCGTTCCTGATCCAGCTGCAGCATTCCCTGGAACTGTGTGGGAAGGGGAGTTCAGCACTGAGCTCAGCAACAGAGGTCACCCAGTGCTGTAGGTCCCTCCTCCGGGACTAATTTAGGCACAGGGAACAAGGGCAGCTCCAGAACTCGGAGCACTCAGGACTCATGACCTGAAACCTCCCCCACGGGGCAGGTGCCTGAAGGGAGGAAAAAAGAGAAAAGATGGGATTCATTCTACTTTTGAAAGCTTTTATTTCGAATCCGCCRCCAACCCACCGAGCTTTTCACACGGAAGGGTAAAAATAGCACCAAATCCAGGGATGTCGGGAACCCAGGGCTGATCCTCTCGGCCTCCCGAGAAGATTAAACACCGCTGGCTCTTCCTCTCAAGGCCTGGCCACCACAGAGATGTGGTGGCTACAGAGGGGCTCGTTTTTTAATCCTGTTTCTTTTTATTTCTGCATTCAGGCATCGACTCTTCGTCCGTGGGGGTCTGGCTTTAGTTCCTTAAAGCTTGGGGTTTATACAGGATTTATCCCACATGCTCTCTGCTTGGAGTGGTCCGTGAAAAGGTCCTTCTGCTTGTGTTTCTTCAGCCAGGACATTCCCCCAGCCCAAATTTCCATCMTGATTCCCGTTTTCCTACATCCAGGAGGGAATGAAGGTCATTTGTGCAGCAGCAGCTGGGGGGAATTGCAAAATATCAGTGGAGGGGGGGAGGGGAGGCAGAAATGAGTGGCAGAAAATCAGCTCCAAAAGCTCTGTGTGGTTTACGGGAGCAAGCCTTGTTTCCATTAGTACAACCCAGATTTGTTGTGACATTGGAAGTCCGAGCCGTGACATGCCCAATATTTCCTTGGAATATCTGGCAGCTGCGTCGGTGTTTAATACATCTATTAAATGCTACAGCGAGATGTAAGAGCAGCCAATAAAACTTGTTTATTTACCATTGAAACCCCTGACAGGGGAAAGCACATCACTCTCCCCATATATTTCCCCATTCAAATCTCCCAGCCATTGGAAATGACAGCAATAAAAGGGAAAAGCCATAGATTTTTCCCTCCCGGCCCGCGTTTACCGCCGACAAAACAAAGCCTATCAAAACGCATTTATTTATTTATCCGTCTCTGGAACGCACCCGGAGTGAAAGTCCCGGCGGTGCCCTGATGTGTTGGTACAATTGCAGGGAATATCCAAGAGGGAGCCATAACCCCCATCCTCCCCGAGTCCTCCTCTGTGATCAATCTCCAGGAAAAACGGAGCGGTTTGGCTTTATTGGCGTTTACGGCCGGGACAGGGAAGGGTTTTCTCGGCTGGCACGTGCGCGGCCTCCCCCTCCTTCCAGCGCCTCTCAGCTATCAATCCATAAAAATTGCCTTCAATTCCGAGAGTGTAACATTTCCAACAGGAGTGGGGAAATAAAAGAGAACATTAAAGCAGCCTGGTGGGTTCAGACAAGTGTAAGGCAAGCGGGGGCGCCGGGAATGAGAATCTTTTCCGCGTTCCCACTTGATGAAGGTTACAGTCTCCCGGTGACTTGTTTTCATAACTTTAATATCTTCTGATATTTTTCCGGCGCTGTTGCAGGCAGAGCTCCAGACACGTGTGGATGAGGAGGAGCAGAGGGCAGCTCGACCTTGGCTCCGTCGCTTTGCTCAGCGGGAGGAAAATCCCGGTGTTAAATCTCTGAAGTTCATGAGGAGACGGAGCTGGGTGGGGGCTGGGAGCAGCCCAGGTGAAATCCAGGCAGGTACCTTTTGTGATTCCCTCCAATCTCTCCGAATAACACGAGCGGGGGAATATTTTGTCCATTTTTCCTGCGGCAGGGAGCGTGATCTGCCCCGGGTGATGCTGTGAACMCAGGGAGCAGACGAGCCAGGCTCGCTTCTGATCCGCAGAGCCGAAGAAAATGATTTGATTAAGAGCTGAGATTGTTCCTCATTTATTTCTCCTCCTCCTGCTGTTGGTTTGTGTGGTTTCCCAAGGTCACTGCTCAYGGACAGTTCACGGTGCGGAGCTGAGGAAGGAGGGAGCTGGGACAAGGTGCTGAGAACCTCCCCACGTGTCTCTCCAAGTAATTAGACAGGCGTTAATTACCCATTCAGGGCTTGTACACCCTAAATGTGCTCATGGAAATTTATTTTGATAAACCCGAACTACCATGTCCAAGGGAATTCTGTCCAAAGAGAGCGAAAGGGAATTTGGAGGAAAATTTTGCTGCCGCGTTTTCCCTGTGATGCTCAGCCTGGAGCTCACAGTGCAGGTCTGTTATCCATCCTGACAGCTCCGATCATTGCGTAATCAATACCTGGGAATCGTTTAGCAAAGCGCTGGGAGASCTCCCGCTTTGGAAGTCAATTCCTTAATGGGAAGGGTGATGAAGACAGAGGCGGCTCTGGAGTGGAGCTGAGCCGACACCCAGAGGAACAACCTAAATCTGTGTCCTACAGACTCATCAATAAYGAGGCCAGAGCCAGGGATAAGCCAATAAAACCTCTGGACAGGATAATTGGAAACATTCCCTGAATGAACGTTCGTTGTTCATCTACACATTTCCGGTGATGGAGAATATTCCGCCAGCCTCCGTTATTCCAGTGGTTCGTCGGCATCGCTGCTGAGATGCTCCACAAAATTTCCAGTCTTTGGATTTCTCCTATGTCCATGTGCAGGACCAGAAGTGGGATTTCTTTGTGCCCCACCAGCCCTGGAGCTCCTGCACCGCTTCCCAGTGGCTCCTGTATCCCGAGCAGTTTCCATGGGACTATTSAGGAACTCCTGCACCAAGAACCTCCTTATAAAAAAATGTATATAAATSACATCTATTTTAGACAAAAGACAAAAACAATGAAAGTATCCAGGAGAGAGGACCTGTGGCAGCGCAGTTTTGGCCCTTTATCCCTCTTTTCCCGGAGGGAAAGCAGATTGTTGGGGGTCTCCATCATTTGAGGTTTGAAGAGGAACCTTCAGAGCCTGTCTGGAACTCGGCTTTTCCATCACCCCTGTCCCACGGGATAAAGCTCCTGCTGCTCCCATCCKGCCCCTCAGGTCCCATCTGGCACAGTCCACGTTTCTTTCTCTCCACAAGCCCCTGACAGGAGCCTGGAGCCAGGGAAGGGTCGGGATCTGCTCCCAGGGAACAGGGACAGGAGGAGAGGGAACGGCCTCSAGGTTTAAATTGGATATCAGAGACAATTTCTTCACTGGGAAGGTTGTCCAGCCCTGGCACAGCTGCCCAGGGCAGTGGGAGAGTCTCCATGCCTGGAAGTGCTCAAAAAACCTGTGGATGTGGCACCTGGGGAYGTGGGGGAAGGGYTGGACTCCATGGCCTCAGAGGGCTTTTCCAACCTCAATTCTGTGATTCCAGTTCCAATCCAGTGCCAGGGGCTTTGTGCAGGGTGGGTGTCCCTGATCACCTCACTCCGGAGTGGATTGGAGCCACCACTGTGGGTGTTCCTCAGTGTCCCTGTCCCTGCTGTCCCTGCGCCCCCGGCAGYGGCAGAGGGAGCGAATTCCCAGCACACATTCCAGGACAGGCGCCTTCCCTGCTTCCTTCCCGGTGCCCAGACCGGGAATCTCACACCGTTCGTGCTGAATTCAACATCGCCACGCCTTATTAAAAGCTGAGCTTTAAAGAATAATGATCTTCTCCCACTCGTCATCCCGGATTCCCTCCCAGGATTCCCTCCGGGTGGCGCAGGTTGGGAAGTGCAGGAATCTGAATCGGGCACGACTCCAAGGGCTGAGCACAGATCTCACCCAGCACAGGAATATTTCATTCCAGCACAGGAATATTTCACTCCAGAAGAGAAATATTTATTTCACTCCATCACAGCCAGGCACAGGAGGGAACTCAGCATTAAAATGAAGGGAAAAATTGGATTAGTTGGGAATTGGTTCCGGAAGCAGAGATCCCCCTCAACTGCTTTTCCTCCTCTCCTGGCCAAGCCCTAAAAGCTGACTCCAGGGACACTCCCAGGGTCTGGTTTTCCCCCTGGCTGACACCCCAAGAAAAGAATGAACCATTAATTTCTTCCGGAGGTTTCTTCTTAGGATGGGAACAAGAGGCAGGAATTGTTCCCCATGGGAATGTTGTGTGGGRCCCCACACTCACTGAGGGGCGAAGGGTTGGGAGCAGATCCCAGTTRTCTCAATCTCCTGGATCACGGGAATGCTACGATAATAAACACCACAAAAACCCTCTTCACCCTGGATTTGACCTCATTGATGATTTTCCAGGGAGTAAGAAAGCAAAACGGGAGAAGGGAGAGGGAAATAGAATTAAAGCGACGCGGGGCAGCTTTCCCTTCAGTTCCAGGGAATCAGACGTTCCCTTGGAGGTGCTTCCTGGAAATGCCTCCTGCCTTTGGACATTCTGCAAGGGCATGACCATCCTCTCCCTCCCCCTCCGGGATGCAGGAATGAAGTTCTGGAAGCATCACCTCGGAGCACGGAGCTCTCCTGGAATGAGAATCTGAACATCCACAAAAAAATAAAAAAATAAAAACCCAAGAGCCTCTAATCATTTCACGCTTGAGCAGCTCCGGGAACAAGGAAAAAAACCTCGGGATGAACATTCTGGGAAGCAGCAGAAGGGCGAGATGGATGCAGCCTCATCCTGCCTGGATCCTCATYGGTGTGTGATTAACGCTGAGCACCCGCGGGAGCGGGGAATCCAGGGAAAATCCTGAAAAAATCCTGAATACAAAACAGGGAGAGATCGAGGGAGGTGCCCCCTCCTCCCCTAAATCAGCCTTTTTAGGGTATCCTCTGGTGSCCTGGGTAAGGAGAAGGTCYTGAGGCAGGGMAGGATCAGCCCCCGTCACCCTCCTSTCAGGATCCAGGGAAAACTGGGCAGGAATTGCCTGCAGACGCCGTGTTCAAACCCCATCAGGAATCTGYGGGAAGGTTTCAAACGAGAGGACACAAACATGGCCAAACCCCTCAGGGATGGAGCGGGAGGGGCAGGACAGGACATCCCCCCCTGGGCCCGGTCCTGAGTGCAGGAGGGGAATTTCAGGAAGATTTCAGGATCAGGGGGTGGAATGGGGTGGCCCAGGTGCTCTTTTATATTTTCCTGGGAATATTTCATCCCAATGCCAGAATCTAACGTGATGAAGCGCAGAATCCTCGAGGTGAGCTGATGTCAGACTCCTCCACCACCCCAGGCTGCTCCAAGCCCCGTCCAGCCTGGCCTTGGATGCTCCCAGGGATCCAGGGGCAGCCACAGCTTCTCTGGGCAGCCTGTGCCAGGGCCTCCCCACCCTCTTGGGGAACAATTCCTTCCCAATATCCCACCTAWCCCTGCTCTCTGGCACTTCAAAACCATTCCCTGTGTCCTGTCCCTCCATGCCTTKCAAACAGCTCCATTTWTAGCAGTTTCCAATGAAAACGTGGCATTACCTGTGAAATGCCTTTTAAACATCCATCAGGTGCCCAGCTTTTGATCCCAGCTTGAGCTGCAGGGAAGCTCAGACCCCTCTCCAAGTCTGTGTCACCATCCCTGCTTCGGTTCAGTGCCTGGAAACTTCCAGGAAAACCCTGAGCAATTTTGGAGACCGGAACTTCCAGGAAAACCCTGAGCGATTTTGGAGACGGGAACACGTAAAAAGGGAATGGAATTGTTCTCCAAGCCCAGCTCATCCAGACGGGCTGTCCCACAGCCCAGGGGTCCCGGTGACCGGAGCAGCCACTCCCAATCCAGCCGGGATTGCTCCTCCAGGACAGATTTGTACCCCGGGGCAGGAATTTTCATGCTGGAGCAGCAGCAAATCACACGGAACGTGGAGCCAGACGGGAACTTCTCAGGGTTCCAGCAGCTTTGGTGGGAAGTTCCCCCTCTGAACAAATCCCAGCCTGCTCCGTCTGTGCCGGGCCGGATTGAAACGCCAGCCCCGTGCTTCCAGAGGGAAGCCTGGCAGGATTGGTGTGGAACAGTTCTGCCAGTGTGTTAAATTAGCAATTCCCCTGTTCTGCGTTTAAATTCTAATTCCATTTTTTTTTCTTTTTTTTTTCCCCCCTGCCTCCTGCAGGATGCAATATTCATGTGCTGTTAAATCAAATACTCCATTAACGGCAGCGGAGATAAATATGGAATTAATGGAATAATTCAGGTTATTAGGAGATTCATGGGATAACGCTGGGGAATGCTGTGTGTGAACTGTGCCAGCAGCTGAATCACCGCCCCTGGCTGGGCTCTGCCTGCAGGTACCACAAAAACAACCCCAAATGCTCAACTGGCTGAGATTTAAATATTTACTGGGAGCACACAACAGGTCAGGGATGTGAACGGATGAAGCCAGGACAAGCCACGAGCACTGAATTTTTCAGGCTCTCCCATGCTGCTGAGGAGTAACAGAACCTGCTGGTTCCTGCCGCTGAATAAATTCCCGTTTTCCACCCCCAAATCCTCCGGCTCCTTCAGCCCTGGCCATGGAGTGGGGCTGAGCGAGTGGGCAGGCCCAGCCCAGCCCTGGGCTCCTGGGGCAGGGCCATGGGCAGGGACTGTCCCCTCCTGCTGGGACAGCCCAGGGCAGGCAGAGTCCGCCCCAAAGGAGTGGGAAAGGCAAGAGCCATGGAATGGGTTGGGTTGGAAGGGAACTTAAACTCATCCCCTTCCACTCCTGCCATGGGCAGGGACACCTCCCACTATCCCAGGCTGCTCCAAGCCCTATCCAGCCTGGCCTTGGACACTGCCAGGGATCCAGGGGCAGCCACAGTTTCTCTGGGAATTCCATCCCAGCCCCTCCCCACTCTCCCAGGGAACAATTCCTTCCCAATATCCCATCTA
>JACAXG010000126.1:329147-354900 GCA_018881555.1 Amblyornis subalaris
TGATGTCCTGGACACCACATTCCCTTGGATATCGTGTTCCCCTGGATACCACAATCCTTGCTGGGCAGGGGTTGGGCTTTAAACAGCCCAATCCACAGCCCCAGCCTTTCCCAAGGGATTTTGGGCCCAGCCTTYCCCRAGGGATTTTGCCTGGTGGGAGCAGGTCCCTGCTGGAACTCCAGGTCCCTGCTCCTGTCCCAGGAGCCACCAGAACGACCCACGTGGGATCCCCCTGATGTTGGCAGGGCAGGAAAGGCGGATTTGCTTTCCCAGCCTGTCTTTGTCCTCCTTTTGRGTGGAGATTTCCACCAGGATCAAGCAGGCGATCCCTGGGAAGCCGAGCTCCAGCCTCACCTCTGTAATCCCAGCGTTTGAGCAGGCACGGGGGTGACCCCAGGGTGACTCTGACAAGGATGTCCCTTCCCGGGATCCGCGTTTTCCTGCCTCTCCCGCCTCCGCGGGCACAACCGAAGGAGCGGCAGAGCCGAGAGCCGCGCTGCTCCGCCGGGCACTCCCYGGAGACGTGGGAGCAGAGATGGCCCCGGAATGAAGATCTCGAGTTCCCGGGAAATAAATGAGATGTTGATTGGGCGAGTGGAATTCCTGCCTGGAATCCCAAATGAGCCTGACTGCGCCACAGCCGATGCCGTTCCTGCTCTCCAAACGCCTTTTCCACTCTATTCCTCCCGGCCGGAGGACCGGTGTCTCCAATCCCACTTCCCGGTTCTCCACTTGGACAGAGAGGCTGAACAGGARCTCTGCTCAGCTCCAGCGCCACTCCTTTGGTGTCGGATTTCCCAGYTTTCCGAAGAAAACGGAAAGCAGATAACGCCCCGCTGTTAGGGCAGCTTGGAGGGGGTTTTCCCGTTCTGCTGGCTGCGGGCCGTTCTCCTGGGATGGGAGAAATGATGGGATAGGAGAAATTATGGGATCAGCTTCGTCACGCCGCCCAAGCGCTGCTGGGATGTCCAGTTGGAGTGAGGAAGAAGCAAAATGCACCCCAGGAATGTTTTGGTGTGACAAAATCAGGCCGCTGGAGAGGGGATAAACCCCAATCCTAAAGATCAGGAATCCCCAGGAGGGCAGGAGCAGGAGTGGGTCTCCCATGGAATCACCCTCCGCCCCCAAACAAGGGCCTGTTTCCCAGGAAATCCGAGCTCCTTCTCCTCGGCACAGCCTGGAGCAGTGGGAGCAGCAGCCCCGGCAGACAAATGGGGAGGTCAAAGCCTGAGGATTGATCAGCTCTGGCTGCAGTCTCCACGTGCCTCTCCTTAGGGAAATAAAGCAGCTGGAATGACCTGGAAATATTAGGTCTGAGAGAAGCAGCCAGGTAAAAAAACGGCAGAGGAGCTGGACACGGGAGCTGGACACGGGAGCTGGACACAGGAGCATGGAGAGCCGGGAATGGCTCAGGGCTGCCACAAGGACTGTCCACTCCAGTTTCCCCAGGAACATCCCTGCATCCCCATTCCTGTATCCCCATCCCTGTATCCCCATCCCGGTGTGGGAATCAGCCCGGCGCAGGCCGAGGTGTCCTGGCTGCCCCCAGAGCACGAGGGAAGGATTTGTCCCCGTGGAGAAAAGTTTGTCCAGCAGCATCCAGGCCCTGCCCGTGGGGTCTTGTTCAAACTCCAAATTCAGGGAGATGCGGGGAAACCGAAGCTCCTGAGTCCCATCAAAGCTTGGGAGAAGCTGGTCTGGATGGGGGAACCCCTGGAGTTCTCTGGTTCTGYGCTTTGCTCAGGGCTGTGTCCCGTTTCCAGCTGAGCTCTGAACACTTCCAGGGCCCTCAGTCCCACTGCTGGACCCCTGAGCACTGGAATTCTCATATCCAGCCAAAGCTGGACCCTTGAACACTGGGAATCTCCATCCAGCCAAAGTTGGCCCCTTGAGCGCTGGAATTCTCTCCTTCCCAGCCTCCCTCTCCCTCTGACCATCCCTGTTCCCTTTCTCCAACGCAGCTCCCTAAACTTTGGGAATTCCCATCCCTCCTGGGCCCTCCTTCCCTCCCCTGGAGCTCCCTGGTGATCAATGATCCAGCCCTGATCTCCTCGGGGTTAATCCATGCCCCCGGCACGGGCAGGGCCGTGGGAGCCGTGGTTATCCCAGAATAAGGTCGGAAAAGGTCTTCGGGATCATGGAGTCCAACCTCTGCCCTGACACCTCCCTGTCACCGAGCCCATGGCACTGAGTGCCACATCCAGACATCTCCAGGGACGGGGACTCCACCACCTCCCATTCCAATGCCCAATCCATCCCTGGCTCCTTTTGGGGAGGAACCAGCACCATTTCCTTCCCGGATCCACCTGCAGGGATCAGAAGGCAGCGCAGGGAAGGATCCCCACGGGCCCGCAGGATGCGGGAGACGAACAGGGAGCATCGATCCCGATCCAAGGAGCCATTCCAGCTTCCCGCAGCCTCCCGGTGCCGCGGGGCTGCCGCTGGATTGATTTATTCCCTTTGATTTGCTGCTGCCGAGGTCAAACCAACCCAGCGTGGCTGATGACGGGAGCTGAGGGTGTTATCTTTACTGTCGGTGTCGGGGAGCAGAGCCGGGGCGTGGGGCCGGTTTCGGGGTGGCCTGGTGACATTCCCGTTCGCGTGGGGACATCTACTGACCACAGCCACAGCCTGCAGAGCATCCCGGCGCTGGGGGAGCCGCGATTCCAGCGGCTCGGCCTCCTGGGATGCGGCTTTGGCGGCGCCCCTCTCCTTCCCCCGCCGAGGGCATCCCTCCCTCGGGCCGTGTCCCAAAAGGGGGTGGTCTCGGGGGTTTGGGTCTTGCGGCTTCCCCAAAGCCGCGGCACCACCAGGGGCTCCCTGCCGGGCTGCTTCCAGCGGGATGGGATGCGGGATGAGCCCCGGGGCACAGCTCGGGCTCCGCTGGTGCCCGGGGAGGGGCGCAGGGACAGGGGGGTCTGCGGGGTTGAGCCTGCGCTGACCACACCAGGAGGGAGCACGGGAAACAGGAGGGTCCCAGTGCTCCCAGAAGGGTCCCAGTGCTCCCGGTTCAGCTCCTGCAGCTCCCAGCGCCTCTCCCCTCTGGATCCATCCCAATCCCTCCACACAGCCAGCCTGGCTCCTCTGTTTCCCCATTCCCTGCACGGCCCCAGGTGTCACCTGGCCCAGGTGTGCTGTGGGATCTTTGCTGCTGCTGAGGGGGGCTCTGCCCCCTCCCCGCTCTGCTGCCACCCCAAACGCGCTCTGCCCCCACAAACTCACCCAGAAAGGACAAGCACAGCGTTTATTTTCGCTCATGGATGCTCCAGAGCAGCCAGGCTGACCCAGGCCTGGAGTTTTTCCCTCTTGGATCTGTCACAGCCCCAGCCGGGCAGAGAATTTCCCATTGCTGTCCTAAAGATTTCCCTTCCGCTCCAAAAACCCTTCCACTTCTCCCTTTGTGTCTCCCTCCCCAAATTTACCTTCAATCCTCCCCTTGCACCTGCTGCTATCAAGACCTCCTCCGCACACATTTGAAATTAATCCTTTATTTCCCAAAGTGCACCCTGCTACCAGTAATTAACTTCCCTCCAATTGGCTGCAGAGACAGCTCCGCTCGTTTGTGGGTGATAAAATCCCAAATCCGGGTGAGTGCACTGGAGGTGCGGGAAAGGCCAGGGAGCCCTGGATCCGGGTGGAGCCACTGGGACACCCCTTGGAGCAGGGATTGCCCAGAGCTCCGGGCCAGGAGCTCCCTGTGAGCTCCCTGTTCCTAATGCTGGGAACAGGCCCCGGAACAACCACTGCAAACCCCACAGAGCAGCTCCTGCCCCGAGCGGTGATTACAGAATAAATAACCCCAAAGGACTGCTGGCCCTACAAAGCCACTCAGGATTTATGGCCAGAGCTCTGCTCCTCAGCGAGTTCCTCCCTACAGGAATTACGGGGGGGGTGTTCCCTGCCCGGTCGAAGCTCCTCCCCAAGTCGGACRTAAAATCGAAAATAATAATTTGCACCACATAAATTCACCAGCACCGATCCCTGAATCACCTCCGAGGGCCGAGGGGAGGAAATTCCCTGCTCTTCCCGAGGAGCAGAGAATTCCTGCAGCCCCAGACAGGTCTCAGCGCCTGATGTTGCCTGGAGAAAAATGATCATAATAACGGGTGTGCTCCCTACCCGCTCATTAGCGGCAATTACACGGAATTAGCGTTACAAATCGCTGCTGGAAGATGTTCCCCAGCTCGGAGCTTTCATTGGAAGCACTCTCCGATCCCATTACTCGTGGCCCCGTGTGATAATATCCATGACCTGAGGGAGGGAATTGCTGCTCCAGAGGGAAGAGAGCTCCAGCTTCCCTCTGCCCTCGGGAGCTGCAGCTTTCCAGGGCACTTTCAGCACCAGGATAGGCGAGGAAAAAGTGGCCAAAGGASAGGATTTTATAAATTATATTGGCAGGAGAGCTAAAGGGACTTGGGTCTTGGTRGGACAATATGGGATAAATCATTTTTCCAGGAAATCTAAAGGGACTTGGGATTTGGTGGGACAGTATTTTATAAATTATTTTGCCAGGAGATCTAAAGGGATTTGGGACTTGGTGGGACAACATTTTATAAATTACTTTTCCAGGAGGTCTAAAGGGACTTGGGACTTGGTGGGACAACATTTTATAAATTATTTTGCCAGGAAGCCTAAAGGAACTTGGGAGTTGGTGGAAAAGTGGAAAGAAGGAGTAGTTGTATGTAGGATTATAAAATTAAGGAATGGTTTGGGTTGGAAAGGACCCTTAAAGGTGATTTAGTCAGGGAGCAGGGACATCTTCAATGAGTTCAGTTTGCTTCCAACCCCATCCAAATTGGCCCTGAATGTTTCCAGGAATGTGGCATCACCACTTCTCTGGAAAACCTTCTCTAAGGATGCAGCAGCAAAGAGAAGGAAAAGGCAGGAGAAGGGAGAAGGGAGGAAAAAGGATCGTTAATTAGTTTAGTTCTGCTCTATCTGTACCACAACCCCAAATATTCCCGACAGAAGCAATTCCGGGCCCGACAATGGATCTTGGTGACAGGAAAAACTTCATTTTCTTTTTGGAATTCATGGCCCACTTTGAGGCTGTGCTCCTCGAGGAGGATTTTCCTGGGAGAGGAGTGATGCCAAAGTTTAGCTGGGAATGGGGTTTTTAATGAGTGATGACCAGGGAAATAGGGAGATTGCTCCTTGGCTGATGGAGGGGATGGATGGGCAGGGAAACTCTGGGAAGGATGCCGAGGGAAAAATGGATTTAATGGTCTTCTCTCCATAAAAAAACACCACAGGGAAGAAGATCTGCTGTGTCTGCACTCCTGAAACAAGGAACTCCAGGATTTAGGAAGGATCSAGGTCCCCCAGGCCCTGCCTCGAGGTGCCTTGAAGGAGCAATGCTCAGTGGATCAGCCCTTCCCATCCCAACTGGAATGGCCCTGCCTGGATCAGCCTCCCCACAAAGGGCTGGAAATTGTTTTGCTCCCCTCAAAAAATGAGCAGCACTGAGTTTTATGGAATTTGTTGGTATTAACTGGATGTGGACAAGGTGGGCTGGATGGGGAGGCAAAGATCCAGCCCTCACTTCCCGGGAATTCATCCCATTTCCTGAAAAATCGGGGAAACACCTTAAACAGCAGAATGACAGCAGTGATATCTCCTCATGTCAGCATTCCCATGGTGCCATGGCAGGAATTCAAATCAAATCCACCTTTTAGATCCTGAGGCGATTAAATTTCACTTTTCARGCGTTTCAAGAATAAATAAATAGGCCTGTGATAAAATGAACCCCAGGAGCTCATTCCCGGCATGGGCAAAGCGATTGTGGCTGGAAACAAAAGGCAAATGATGCTCCTGTCATCTTCCCAGATGGAAGGGAATTCTGGGATTAGCCGACTGAAGAGAGAGAAAATGGAAGAGGTAAAAAAGCAGAGTAAAGAATAAGAGAAAAGCTGAGAACCAGAACGTGCAGCAACTTCTATTTTACTGCGAAGGTTTTTCTGCTCCCATTATAGAAATATTAAGTTGCAAAGTGATCCCACAGAAGTAGGAAAGCATTCCCTGGATGGCAGCAGGGCTGACTCCCTCCCCTGGGTGGGGGGTTAAAGAGGCAATGGATGTCTGGAGCTGTTTATCATTTGTTTATCAGTTGTTTATCAGTTGTTTATCAGTTGTTTATCAGTTGTTTATCATTTATAAAGAGCAGTGGGCTCAGGTGCTGCTTCGTTTCCCTAAAATGGGAACACTGGATAATCTCACAAGTGGATCTGCTCCTGTCGGGACACAAATACGAAATATCTGGAATTTATGTGTCAAATTAGACAACAGAAAGGCTATCCCGAGGACTTCAGGAGCTGGAGGGGTTACCCCGAGCCTGGGATACTCGGGATTTCTCTGAGAGGGTCAGGTTTTSCCATCAAGAGCTGCCTGCACTCCTTGACTCCACGCTGGACTCATTCCCGCATGTCCAGGAGTCAAATAAATTATTTTTACTGTAAAAGAAGCTTTTTGCTTCGAGAGGAGTGTCTGGCTTTGTCTCTGGCCTCGTTTTTCCCTCCGCTGAGGGAAGATGATGTGACAGGAGCTGATTCCGTGCCCACCGGAGGAGTTCTSGTCAGGCGACCCCCCCAGCGCTCGCACAGAGGCACAAATCGGCTTTTCGAATTCCCAGCAAACTTTTAATATTTCCACCCCAAAACAYGTCTGCTCCGGCCGAGTCACCCCGAAAAAGCTTTCCTCGTGGCCTCGAGTATAAATATTTTGATACAAAAAATAAACCCCACGGAGCCCTCCCAACCCCCAGGCCTCCCGCCCCATCCAGCGGTGCCGCGGTGGGATCCGCGGCCGGCTCCGCGCTCCAGTCCGCGTTCCCAGCGCTGGGAATCCGGGATCGGGGAAGAGTCTGAGAGGTCTCGTGGTGAACTCTGAAGGTGCCTGAGAGGTCTCAGGGTGAACTCTGAAGGTGCTTGAGGAGCGGGGTGAGGAGGAGCCTCCGGTGGGTGTGGGAATCCAGGCTCCGCTTCCACGGCGGCTCCAGCAGCATTCCYGGGGCTCTGCGGGATGTTGGCAGCTCCGGCTGAGGGTGTGGAGGGCAGAGCAGGGCACAGCTCCAAACTGGGGTCACTCAGAGCCTCTGAGGGTGTGGAGAGGAGCAGAGCAGGGCGCAGCTCCGGCCTGGGGTCACCCAGAGCCACTGAGGGTCTCCCGCACATCCCCCAGCTCAGGGATTGGGACGCTGCCGCCATTCCCTGCTGGAAAAGAGGAGCTTTTCCTCGATTGTACAACTGCGGATAAACCCACCGGGCAGCAGCCCCTCCTCACCTGCCTGCAGAGCCCAGCCAGGGCTCGGGACCAGCTCTCCCCTCGCTGCTGGCCGTGAGCCGATCACCTCTGGCRTCACACCCAGCGGGCGAGGCCATGGCAAGCGGCTCCGACTTTTAAATTAAATTATCTCATGCACAGAACCAAAAGCTGCAGGGGGAACACAGCGAGGATCCACAGAACTCCAGCACTCACTAACACACACAAATATATCTATATATATATATATTAAGCTTTAAATCAAAAAAAAAAAATCTTTCCAGCTTGTTTTTTTTTTTTTAATATATGCACTCTATAGGACGCAACCAACCGAGTCACAGGCGGTGCTCTGCCCTTTATGCAGCGGCAGCTCTACGGTCCTAACTCTTCCTTTTAAACAAATGCAGGCAGACTTAATAAAATAGACCCTAATAGACCTTAATAAAAGCTGGCCAGAGCCCCGGGCTGGGCTGCCCTCCCTGACGGGCACGGGAGTTTCGGTTCTGGGATGTTGGGAAGGAGGTGAAAAATAAGGCTGTGCTGGGGTTTTTAGATGATCTTGTTCTCCAGGGCTTCGATCCTTTTGGCCACGGCTTCCAGTGAGGAGGAGTTAAGGAGGAAAAATGACAGGGGATGTCGGGAGAGAGGTTTTTGATGTGGGCACGAGGGACAGGCCGAGGGGGAAGGGGTTTAACTAAGAGAGGAGGGATTTAGATGGGATTTTGAGATGGAATTGTTCCCTGGGAGGGTGGGGAGGCGCTGGCAGGGGTTGCCCAGAGAAGCTGTGGCTGCCCCTGGATCCCTGGAGGTGCCCAAGGCCAGGCGGGAGCAGCCTGGGATAGTGGAAGGTGTCCCTGCCTATGGCAGGGTTTGGGATGGGATGAAATTTAAGGTCACTTCCCACCCAAACCCCTCCATAATTCCATGATCCACTGCCCCATTGCTCCCTGGCTGGGAGGATGGAATGATGCAGGAGCAGAGGGAATCTGTCTCCATCCCCTCTGGCACTTCCAGGCCTGTTCCAGCTGATGCCTTTTACAGGAGGTGGAAGATGCACACACATCCCCACCCTTCCCTGGCAGGAGGAATAAAAATGGGACAATGACTGCGGAATGTTGGGAGGGGCTGCCAGATCTCCCGACCCCGAGCAGCACGCGGTGCCTGAAGAGAGGAGCAAAGTGCTTTTCCTGGAATTCCAGAGCCTGTCCTGCCAATTTCCCACTCTTCTCACCCACAGCTTCCCACGATGTTCCCCCTGGGTGGGAGCTGTGATTTGCTCCGACCTCTGCACGGCACCGGGCACGGATTTCACCCGGTTTGGCTCYGGGAGGAGGAGCTGAGCTGTGCCAGCCGCAACGGCAGAGCCCGGGAGTGTGGGAATAAATTAGAACATTGCTTTTAAATTTAGATCCTCTCCCCAGCAGTGAGAAATCTCCCCTGCCCTGTGCGAGCCACCCCGGGGCTCCACGAATTCCTCTTTCCCGGAGAAGTTTGAATCCTACTCAGGATTTTTTTCCTGGCTCTCGTTTCTCTTTCCACATTCCCACTCCGTGAAGGGCCCAACAGGGCAGGGAATTCAGTCCCACTGGGATCCAACTCACCTGGCTGGAGATGTTTGCAGGGAACGTTTCCATCGGGATTTATCTCCCGCCACTGAGTTTGAGCCAGCTGGGAGAGCTTGGGATGGGTGGGTGTATCCAGGTGAATTATCCCGATCACCGACCCTCCAGCCAGAGGTGTTCTGCTGTGGAAGATCCTCTCTTTTTCCAGTCCATGGAGGAACTGAGGCAGTGCTGGAAGTTTGCACTGYGGGCGTTCACTGCCACGGAAAGGATCCCATCCATGGAGYGGATGGGATGGATGGGATGGATSCYGTCCATGACCATGGAGTGAATGGGATGGTCATCCATGGTCATCCCATCCAATCACTGGATCAGCCACAAGGGGTTTTGTGCCCACAGCCCAGCCCCAGCCACGGCTGCTCTGAGCCCTCACATTCCAGCTGCCTCGGTGAGCCCTCTTCCCGAATCCCTRAGGTTGGAAAAGCCCTCCAAGACCATCAAGTCCAACTTTGGATCAATYCCCACTTTGTCACCAGCCCAGAGCTCCGAGTGCCACGCCCAACCCCACGAGGGTCTTGTTCCCATCTCCCTGCACCCCGACCCAACTCGTTCCCCCAGGAATGGACTTTTCCCACCGGTCCCTCTGGAAAGGCCAGCCCAACCCACCGGAATTCCGGACAAAAGCRGCTCCCAAAGGATATATTTCTGCTGCAAGGAATTGATGAGCTCTTCCACTTTGGTCTGGAACTTCACGATGGATTTGCATTCGCACGGATCTTCCTCTGYGGATCACGATGGCGAAAAGAGGAGGGAAGTGGCACAAAAAAGAAGGATTTAACCAAAATCACYGGGATCAGCGAAACACAGCAATTCTTATTTTCTTGGGCAGACACAGGGAGGAAATCAAAATATAATTATTTCTAATTATCTGACTGATGTCTCCTGGCTTTAACCTCAGGTGAACAGAGAGTGCCACATTTTCCTGTTCTATAGACCGTGAAAAGCCTTTCCTGGATTTCCAGTTCCCTGGAAACCCAYGGAACTCTGCTCCTGAGGCTTCAATTTTGCCCCCAAAAAATTTAAATTTGACCAAATACGACCCAACCTYCATCTCCCCAGTGACATCCAATAAAACCTGGAGGTTTTTATGTGAAAGTCAGGACTTGTTTGAGCTTTGCTTTGGTTCTTTCAGTTCTTGTGTGGGTGGAACAACGAGCATTAATCAGTTTGCTAATTTATGTCAGCAATTTGCATCTATTCTTCAAGGAAAATGAACTTGGAGCRGAATAGGAGGGGAAAAAAATGATGCTGGGATGACTGGGAAAGGAAAGAGAGTCGAGAAAATGGAAGGAGTAAATAAAAAAAAAAGACTTTTTAAAGGAAAGGAATCACTTGCACCARAACACAGCAGGTTTAAACCAGCCAGGAGTAAAATAAGCTGGATATTCACAGAAGGTTTCCAGCCAGCTGTTGAGAAATACAAGCTGGTGCTGGAAATCCAACAAATGCCAATATTTCCTTGCCTTGCTTTCATTTTTAATGCCCAAATGTTAATATATTTACCCAGATTGATTTGTTTGCAAACGAGTGCTTTTTCCGAATTTTGCTTTTTTTTTTGAAGGCTGAAGCCTCAAYGTATTTGAGAGACTTTTCAGTGCAATGTGCTGGGGGTTTTCACAGAGATCCCATCCTCTTGTTCTTGGATTGATTCCCTGTTTTAATGGAGCTGTGGCAAGGAATCTCTGCCTTGCAAACCTGGCTCTGCAGGCCCAGGGCCCTGAAGAAAGGAAAATCCCATCTTTGGGAATCCGGAGGAAAAAAAAAAATCATAATTCCCGAAGAAGGAGGTAGAGAGGGGCAGAAAGGTGGAGGAAAAGGGAAGGAGGACGGAATGTGGTGTGGGGGTCGCTTTGCTCCAGGGAACCACCCAAACCATGGATGTGTCCCGATCCTTCCGTGTGTCCTGCCAGCTCCACGCACCCAGAACAGAGATTTTTGTAAAATCCACCCGGAAAAGGCATTTTCATCCTTCTCCTTCCAGCCTGCGGATGCTGTGACCAAACCCCCCCATGCCCAATCCCTCCTCTCACCGACACAGATCTTCATCTGCAGCTTCTTCCCGATCCTGCTGATGGTCCTGAAGTCGGCCGTGTAGAAGGAATGCTCGGCCACCGGCTCCGAGGCGATTTCCCTCAGCTCGTCCTCCACRGCGTTGCCGACTCCCACGGCGAACATCCTGAATCCTGCCGGGAGCAGCATCCCATGAGTGGGACAGGGCCGGGATGGTGCCACCCCTGCCGGGTTTCCTTTCCCACCACCCGGACCCCCTGTTTCCACATGGATCTGAACTGGGAGATCGCCCCTTTTCCCTCATTTTTCCAGGCTCTTTTCGGTCCGATCGGCCAGATTCCAAAATATTTGTGGAGGCAAAGCCTCCCTGGAATTTGCCAGACAGTGGCCRCAAGGACATTCTGGAGATGGGAGAAAGGACAGGCAATGGTGACGCCCTGGCACCATCGCACACCCAACGGATGTGGAGGTGACAAAGCAGCAAAAGGGAATTGTGGAGCTTTCCAGAATTAGCTCAGCCYCCGTCAAAGAGCCCACGAGTGGCAAAGTCCCCCTGAAATGGAGACCTGGGATCAGCAAAGCTGAGCTGAGTTTCTGTCCAAAATTGCAGCCCCCTGGGGGTTCAAASCAAGCCCAGGGTTTGTGCTGCTCTGCCAGGAGGTTGGTCAGCCCCCTCTGCCTTAAACCTGTTTCTATYGAGCTGTTGTGTAGTTTTCCCATTTTGAGTGATCCTAATGCACCCCTGATTCCAAATGTTTTTCTCTGCTTGTCTGTGTCCAGGCACCGGTCATGCTTTCCCCTGCTCCCGTTTTTGCCTTGTCCTTCTCTCTCCGGATCTATCCAATATTCGTTTCTTTTCCCAAAGCTCAACTCACTGAGCAATTCTGGAGTCTCATTTTAAGCACTTGTTATTTATCCCACAGCAATAATTCAGGGACTGACAGGAGATTTCYTTGCAGGGATGAGGGAGGAGGGAGAGACAAGGCGTAAAGTTTTATCACCGTGGAGGAATAAAATCTATAAATACAGTTTATAAGAACCTCTTGTTTTATAAGAGCTGAGCAGCCCCAGAAGATGTCAGAGTGCTCYGTAAACATCGCTTTTTCCCGAGCTTTCTGACCTTTCCGGGTATGTGCTGGCCCTTAGTCCCATCTAGTGGTGGAGCCTGAAGTCAAAAGGAAGGATTCAGCAATTCCTGGGCGAAYTCCCGAGGGCTAGATCTGTTTAACACGGGGATGTCAGAGCCTGGGAACGCGCTCAGCGGGGCAGCAAAGGGGCAGCTCTCAGGGCGTTAATATTTCACGACGTTCAGGCAGATCAACACATCAGTGTGTGCCACAACAGCAGAAGGTGGGGAAAGTTTCTTATCCACGTGCCTGGGGTCTGGCCACGATCACTCCTTAATTTGTGTTTCTGCTTTGTTTATTGTTTTATGGCTCTTTTTCCTTTTCCAGGCCTCGGGGCTGCTGCAGCTGAGCCACGCTTGGGCCTACAGCTGCTGTTTATTGTTGTCTTTGCCTCACGTGTGCCTCTGATCCYGAGCTGGATTTCCTTACCAACCCCAGACAAATCCCAGCCTGGTTTGGGTTGGGAGGGACCTGAGAGCTCATCCAGTCCCACCACCTTCCACTATCCCATCTTGCTCCAAGTCTCATCCAACCCTGAAGATGCTCTGACCTCCTCATCCTAAATTCTCCCTGCGTTTCCTCCACATTTGTGTGGAGCAGTTGGACYGGGCTGCATCCCGTGCCGAGGAGGGGAAACTCCCTCCTGTGCATCCCATGCCGAGAGGGGGAAATTCCATCACGTGAATCCCATGCCAAGGGGGTGAAATTCCACCCTGGCCAGCAGAAACTCCTCCAGCCAACTGAAAACACAGAGGGGATCTAAAACTGGCAAACCGAGATGCACCCAACACCCCCAGACTGAGGTGCTCCAAGTTCTCCATGAGCAAGGATACCCATGGAATATCCCCCCCAAATCACTCTGTAGTATCCTGTTTGTATCCTACGAGGCATCTCCAGGGAAAAGCTGTGCCTGGGCCGAGGGAGAAACAAATCCCTGGAATTCAGGAGACCTACCTGAGTCCTTGGCTTTCTTGGCAGCGTCGGAGATGTAATCCTGGGAGCGTCCRTCGGTGAAGACGATCCCCACCTTGGGAACCCCGGGCCGGGCTCCGTTGGGGATGGAAAAGGAGCTGTCCACGAGGTACTTCAGGGCCTGGCCCGTCATGGTGCCCTTCTCCATGTAGGACATTTTCTTCACCGCCGCTTTGATGTCCTTCTTGGTCTTGAAGTGTCCCAGGGGRAACTCCTGCCTGACGGAGCTGGAGTACTGCACCAGCCCCACCTGCGCCTGTTTGTCSGACACCTCCAGGGAATCCACGATTTGGTTGATGAATTTCTTCACCAGCTCGAAGTTCTCGGGCCTCACGCTCTTGGAGCCGTCGATGAGGAACACGAGGTCCAGGGCGGAGCCCAGGCCGCCGCTGCAAGCTGGGAGGAAACATGAGGAGAGGGCGGAAGGAGACAGCAACGGAATCGATAAATGATGTAGGAAAATAGAACCCTAACGCCATTTATTGCTGAGGAAATGAAAACCAATGAAAACTCGAGTTCACAGCAATGTTTTGTGAGTGGTTCTGGGGTGGAAGTGCAGGGTTTCCTGTCTGCACCATCAGGCTGAGGCCTAAAATCACAAACCAAGCAATAATGAGGTGATAAAAAGCAGTTACCGTTTAATGAAGGTCCTCGGGGTGCAAGTAGGGCCAAAATGCAGCTGTGACTCAGGACTTGGACAATGTTATCAGTTTAGCAAATTAGCATCATTAACAGGARTCCTCCAATTAGAAGTACAGTTAATGAAGCAATCCCCCCTGGAGCCCCCCAGGCTTCTAGCCCCGCAGTGCTATTTCCACGACACATGGGAAAATCAAACGTCCTTGGGACATTTCCTAGGATTCCAGGAACGCGCCTGTCTAAAAGGGTGGGAAAAGCACCGAAGCTAACCAAGAAACGACACAATTACACGACGACAGCCTRCAGAGCTACGGATAGACGGAAAACACAGAAAAAAGCGAAAATCTTTTGGCACCAACATCCCGAGAGGCTCGGTGGGGACGGAAAAGGTGACCTACCCGAGCAGGTCCTGCCGTCGGCGTTGAGGGTGAAGCCGTCCCTGCAGGCGCAGCGGTAGGTGCCCGGCGTGCTCACGCACTCCTGCTCGCAGTCGTGGTCCCCCGTGGCGCACAGGTCGGACACCACTGCGGGGACAGGGTGGGGGTCAGCCGGGGAGAGGCCCCCGGGCCACCCCCCACGGGAGGGAGATGGGTCCGTGACTCAGCCGGGGCACAGATCACAGCTCGTTCATCCTGGCGGGTGATGGAGGGATAAAGACAAGGAATTCCCACAAGTCTCCCAGCTCCAAGGCACAGCCAGGGCTGGAAATCCTCTGCATCCTGAGGGTAAACCCACCCTCCGGAGGTCCTGGATGATGTTTGGGTTCTGGCCGAGCCTCTGGGTTAGGGTTAGGGTTAGGGTTAGGGTTAGGGTTAGGGTTAGGGTTAGGGTTAGGGTTAGGGTTAGGGTTAGGGTTAGGCCAATTCCCGATTTCTGCGGCTATGCAGGACGATCCTGGTCGGCTATCCTGACAATCCTGTCCCGTCAGGGACAATCCAGCCCTACAGACAGCTGCCTTTCCCGGGTGGGATTCACGTGGGAACACGCTTGGAACTCGCTGCAGCTCTCAGATCCGCTCTTTCCAAACATCCGTGCTGCCTATCCCGAGCCGGATGTGGCTGCTGGGATGCTGAGCCAACGGGAGCCAGCAGTGCTGGGTGGGTGACAGTGCTGTCACAGCCATGACAGGAGGATGGGAAACAACCTCTGGAGCAAACAGAGCTGGAGTAAATTCATGGACAAATAGCAGGGAAATCTGCAGAAATCCAAGCACTGTGTGGGATYAGACCTATGGGAGGAGGCGCCAGAGCCTTAAGGGGCTTCTGTTTGGAATTTCAAGCCGTTTGTGTTCTGCTCTGCAATTTGTTTTTGGTCTTTCCACTTCCCATGCATTGTGCCAGCACTGGTAGATCTTTCCAGCCCAGATGATTGGGAATTYTACTGCCCGTGGAGCTGCCTGTGACTCTGGGCTCAGTCCTCTGGTTATTCTCACCACTGGCTGGAGCTCCAAGGGTTTCCCTTTTCCCTGAGAGCTTGTTGAGCTCTCTGGGAAGCACTTGGACGGCTTTCCCTGCTGTCAGTCCCAGGGCAGCGGGGATTTGGGTTCACCTTCAGGGGTGCTTTGGGTTCATCTCCAGGGGAGGTTTGGGTTCATCTCCAGGGGGATTTGGGTTCATCTCCAGGGGGATTTGGGTTCATCTCCAGGGGAAGTTTGGGGCAGCTCCAGGGGGGTTTGAGTTCACTTCCAGGGGTGCTTTGGGGCAGCTCCATGTGCAGAACACGGTAACAGGGACTTGGACACTCATCCAGGGCTGTTCTCTGCTCCCTGCAACAATCCCGAGTGCTCCCACCTCCCAGGGGTTTGACCACGGGWAGAGCTTTTCCTTCTGATTGTTACAAATTTGAAAAGCAAGGCACAGAAAGGATTTTTCCCCCCTTTTCCCCGTGAACGCCACAAGTTCAAACCACATTGTGAGGCCTCTCCACCTCTGGCTGACTCCTGATTCCAGGGCAGCCAACACAAATTCCCACAAATATTCACAGCCTGGCTCCATCTGCTCGAATCCTGTCTCTATCCCTCCTTTTGTGTGAAGTTCCCCTTTCCACGAGTTCCTGAGTATAATCCATGACTCACTTCCYGTTCAAAATTCCCCTCCTCTCCACACAGGAGCCAATTTTCCAGGACAAAAAACCTGCTCGGCTTCACCACTTTCAGCCTGGAAGCTGAATCACGGAATTTTACACCTCTCAGAGAAACTGGTCTCGCGGAGTGCTCGTGTGTGTGTTTGTAATTCCAGGTGGATCACACCTTTCGGGAAGTGTTTCCACACATCTTTGCTTCCAGGGAATGGGAGTGAGAACCCCTGGGCCTCTCCCGCTGACATAAAATGATGTTTATGGACCACTTCCCACTGCCTGTGGGTGCGTTTGGAAGGAAGAAAACATTCCCACTCCTTCAGCAGCTCCTGTAGGAGCGAGGATGCCTTTGTAGGATGGTGTTTGTAGGGTGGTGTTTTATGGGATGCTGTTTGTAGGATGGTGTTTTATAGGATGGTGTTTATAGGATGGTGTTTTATGGGATGGTGTTTGTTCGTAGGATGGTGTTTGTTTGTAGGATGGTGTTTGTAGGATTTCCGGGCTCCTTTGATGTGCTGTGTAGGAAGGAATTAGATCCTGCTCCAGCCAGGAGAGATTCCTGCCCCACGAGGATTCCAAACCCAACAGCCTCTGACAGGGAACAGACACCATCCCTATTTAACTGGGAATTCAAAAGGCAGCGCTGGTGGGGAGAATTCCAAACCAAATTCTCTCAACAGCCCCAAAAGGCTTAAACACAAAGGGCAGGGATTTTAGCTGTGCCCAGATCCTGTTTTCCAGGTTGTTCCCTCAAGGAGCGYGTGGGTCGTGTTCACAACTCCTCAGTGCCAGGGAAATCTGGAGATTTTTTGCCTAAAACCTGAAATCCCCCAACCAAAACCTGGAATTCTCGRAAGGCAACATCCAAGGGCCTCTGTGTTCCACAGGGATCCTGCAGAGCTTGGAGCAAGGAAGCAGAGGGATCAAGGGTGATCTCATGCACAGCTTCCATGGGAAAAGACTGGAGAGAGACYGGAAAAGGGCCTGGAGCAATGGGACAAGGGGCGATGGCTTCATCCTGATGGAGGGCAATGGGATAGTGGCACGGAACTGTTCCCTGGGAGGGTGCTGAGGGGCTGGGATGGAATTCCCAGAGAAGCTGTGGCCGCCCCATCCCTGGAAGTGCCCAAGGCCAGGTTGGACGGGACTTGGACCACCCTGGGACAGCGGAAGGTGTCCCTGCCCACRGCAGGGCTGGGATGAGCTGACCTTTAARRCCCTTCCCACCCCAACCATTCCACGACCGTASGAAAATCCGGCCGGGAACGCCGCGCTCGCGGCCGGGACTCACCGCAGAAAGCCTCCTGGAACTTGCGGCTCAGCTTCTCGATGACGCTGTAGCTCTCCACGTAGTCCACGTGCTCGTCCAGGGGCTCGCTGGCCATCTGCCTCAGCGTGCCCATGTCCACCCTGCCCACGCCGATGGCGAAGATCTCGATGCCCGCGGCCCTGGCCCGGGCGGACACGTCCCGGACTCCGTCCTGGGGCCGCCCGTCGGTCACCACGATGGCCACCTGCACACGGAAGGGCCGGTTGGATGGGCATGGATACCCTTCGCGATATTCCCGGTGTTTGGGGAAAGGGCTGGGTTAGGAGAGAAGGTTTTGTGTTCCTCGAACAAAGGGAAAAGGGAATTCCGCAAGATCTTCCCATTCTTTGGAGGTCGCACAAATCGTTTTTTAGGTGGAAWTAGTTTCTTGCTGAGCTGGAAGGGTTAAACTGCCAGGAATTGAGGGGTTTAATGAAGGGAAAACTGCCAGAGGTTACCTGGTTTCCTTTTGGGATAACTGGTGCATCCCCCCCGAGGGACCCCAAGTAAAGGTCATGTTCTCCATAGGCAAACTCGAGCTCAAGCCAAACCAAAGAACTTCAGGAAGTTCTGACACTCAGGACGAGCCAAGCTCTSTGCGGGGCTTCACAGAACCTCGGGAATTGTCATGGAATGATTAGAKGAAGGCTTCATCCCGTTTTACAGGAGGAGGAGCTGAAGGATGGGGAGAGGGGGGACAAGAGCTGCCTGGGGTCACGCTGTGGGTCAGTGCCAGGGGTTCTGATCCTCCGTGCCCCCAGCAGGAGCAGGAATTGAATCCCACTCCTGTGACCTCAGCATGGAAGTGGCAGCTGCTTTAGGTGGGACTGGATTCCAGCTCGGATTAGATGAAGCCCTGAACCAGTTAAAAGCCTCCCAGAGTCCTCCTCCTGCCTCTTGTTTGTCTGTTTTCCTCGTTATTTTTCTCCTGAAAGGGATTTTGTCACAAGACCTTAATTCTTGTTCTTTGCCAGTCCTTCTGCCCCTGCCACTTTTCCTCACAAGYGTTTTGTTGTGGCACCGCTGCCAACCTCGGACTGCTCGGGGTGAGATGCAGAATAGGGAAATCAGCAGGGGCAGGAAAAAACCTTCCACGTCCCAAGCAAAAACCCTCAGCCAGAGAGAAAGCAAAGAAACAGCAAAAACAGGGAAAAAACCTCTGGCAGCAGGAGGACGTTTGGATGAGCCGTGAGCTGGGCAGGATTTGCTGTTCTGCTCCAGGCCGGGTGAGCTCTGCACCTTCCTGGAGGTGAAATCAGAGCCACCAGCTCCTCACTTGGGATGCTGGGATGGCTCTTTTACAGCCTCACGTGGGAAAAAGGCATCTCAGGAAGGCCAGGAGGGATTTTCCTGCCCCACACGTCCAAGCGGTGCTGGGCATGCAGGGGAAGAGGTGGAATCAGGGAATCACGGAATGTCCTGAGCTGGAAGGGAYGCCCCAGGATCACCCAGTCCAACCCCTGGCCCTGCACAGACAYCCAAACAATCCCAGCCTGTGCATCCCTGGGAGCATTGTCCGAACGCTCCTGGAGYTCKGGCAGCCTTGGGAATGTGCCCATTCCCTGGGGAGCCTGGTCAGTGCCCAGCACCCTCTGCATTTGGGATGCTGCAGTCACCTGCTCCRGGGAAATTCCGCTAAATCCATCTGCTGCCCCGCTCGGAGCTTCCCCGCTGTGCAAAACACGGGAGAACAAGGTAAAATCCGGGGTTTTGTGATCTGTAAATTCAGTGTTTCTCTGCACTTCCTAAGGGCTGCACACTTAAAATCCCCGGGAGCATCACAATTCCACAACTGCTGCTTCCAAGGGGGAAAATATTGAATAAATTCGAACCTTTCTCTTCTACTGCGGCCAGACTCAGGACGAGCATGGCCTGTGGCAGTGTCCCTGCGTGGCGTGGGGGGCAYGGACATTCCAGAGGAGCGCTGGGATTTTCCTGGAGCGGGAGCTCCGTGCAGTGGAGCCTTTTGCCAGGAGAGAGAGCCCTTGGCTCAGCCTCGGCTCCTGCAGCCCCAGCAGCACTGCCGAGGAGAGCTTATCAAACCAGGGGTGTTATCAAACCAGAGGTGTTATCAAACCAGAGGTGTTATCAAACCAGAGGTGTTATCAAACCAGAGGTGTTATCAAATCAGAGGTGTTATCAAATCAGAGGTGTTATCAAACCAGAGGTGTTATCAAATCAACCCCTCTGCCATCAGGTCCGGGCAGGAGCAGTGCCTTTCCCGGCATTTCTCTGCCTAAATCCATCGGTTCTCCAGGTTTAATCAGGTCCTCTCCATCTCCACCCAATCCCGAGCCCAGGTAATGGCCCGGGAAGGGGAGGAGTTGCAGGATCCACGCATGGATCTGATGGGAAAGATCCTCGTGATGCCTCTGTGGGGAAATCTGCTCTAAATGACTCGGAATTCACGTTGCTTTCCGAGCTGCTGGTGGAGGAAATGAAAATTCCAGGCTCAAAAAGTCAGGATTTGGCATCAGGAATAAATCAGTGACCCCGCAGTGAAAAGGAATGTAAGAGTGGCAGCAAGAACTCACCAGCCAGGGAGCCTGTCTGTGACAGCCTGACAGGAGGAGTGTAAAAAATAGATCTTAATATCACATTTGGTTATCCAAATAATCAGGAAACCCTGATTTTTTCCTAGGATTCCCACCGTAGATGTTTGCCCTTCCCTGCCAGCCTGAGCCAATGTGAAAAAATGTCCTTTTTCAAATCATTTTTAAACCTACCTCTGAATTATCTGCAGGCTCAGGGTCTCTTTAATTCTCTGCATTAGGCCTCTGTCTCATTTTAAAAGCTGAGTCCTGGTGTGTGCCTGGTTTGGGATAAGGGACAGACCGGAGGGAGGGAAGGAGCAGCCTCTGGATCCTGGAGAGGCTGAGCCACGTGATGGGAATTCAAAAAGGGCCAAGCTTGTGCTGCCTCCAGCAGCTGAATTCTGCCCTGATCTTCCRCTTGGCCCTGGGGAAACTCAGAAGCTTTTGCTGTTCAAGGTCGAACCTTGCTCTCATTTTAAGCAGCACCTTCCCTGTGAATTCCTCCCGTCCTGCATCCCTTTCTCTCATCAGGTAAAATCCCCTGTGTTCTCCCGACACGATTTATTCCCGGCTAACTGAGACTCCCGAGGATTCCCGGGCATCCCCAGGTACCCCAGCTAATGAGGGAGCCGTGGCTCATTAGGGCCGTGGAACGGGATGTTCCAGCAGCACTCCAAGGAGGATTGGGCAGGGAGTTCAATAAGGCCTTGATTTGCTCGGCAAAATTTGCCAACATTTTTAGTTGTCCTTCCTTAAAAACGAGATAAAAGTAATTGGGCTCCCTGTGGCTTTTGAGGAAGGTGGGAACAGGTTTTTCTCCGAGCTCCCAAGGGAAGGAATTGTGCTTTTCCCTGGCTCTGGGGTGACGTTTGCTGCACAAAAAGGGCCGTGTGATGTTTTGAGCTCACCAGATTTGGCCAAGGACTCTCCRGGTTTCTGCTGTGGGAAGGAGCAAGGACCGTGTCCCGTGTTTCTGGAAGCGTCACCTCCCTAAATCCCTGCATGACTTCCCAGGCAAGGGATGGGGTCRCCCCGGACAGAAGGGAAAAGCTGGCTGGAGTTCATAGTGGGAAAAGGCAAACAACCAGGGAAGCAAGAAGTACGAAGGGTCGCRGAGTTTTCCGCCTTGGAGATATTCCAAAGCCACCTGGGCACGGTCCTGGGCAACCTGGATGGAGGTTGAATCCTGAGATCCCTTCCAAGCCCATCCTTCCTGAGATTCTGCCTCTTTGATCAGCTCCGAAGTGGCAGGAAAGGGGGAAAAGCAGGTCACGATTTCCTTTTTTTTCCCTTTTTTCCAACGCCTAAGAGAAATCATTCAAGAGCTCTTCTGCTTTTCCAGATGTCCAGGGAAGAAGATTTCAAGGAGACTCTGCAAATTCAGGATGGTTTCAAGCACCCAGCCAGAGGGGATAGGGAACAGCAAGGGTTGGGGCACGAGGAAAGGAGATATTTAATGGTGTGGGAGAGATTCCTGAGGTGAAATCCAGCATTTTCGTGGACAGCTCAGTGGAAATGCCTCTCCAATCTACAGGAGTGGCCAGTGCAGGGTGGAAAGTGTCAGGCAGAGTTAAAGACAACACCAGAGACTAAGACTGAAAGTCTCACAATGAGTGTTTGATCCTCCCAGAGGTTTTCCAGAAGAATTGGGAGGTTTGAACCTTCCGGAAGTTTTCCAGAAGAATTGAGAGGTTTGAACCTCCTGGAAGTTTTCAAGGATTGAGAGGTTTGAACCTTCCAGAGGTTTCCAAGAATTGAGAGTTTCAAACCTCCTGGAAGTTTTCAAGAAGAATTGAGAGGTTTAAACCTCCTGGAACTTTTCAAGGAGGTTTGAACCTCTTGGAAAGTTTTCAAGAACTGGGAGGTTTGCACGAAGAATTGAGAGGTTTGAAACTCCTGGAAGTTTTCAAGAATTGAGAAGATTTCAAGAAGAATTGGGAGGTTTAAACCTCCTGGAAGTTTTCAAGAATTGGGAGGTTTGCACGAAGTATTGAGAGGTTTGAACCTCCCAGAAGTTTTCAAGAACTGAGAGATTTGAACCTCCCAGAAGTTTCCAAGAAGAATTGAGAGGTTTGAACCTCCCAGAAGTTTTCAAGAATTGAGAGGTTTGAACCTCCTGGAACTTTTCAAGAAGAACTGAGAGCTTTGCACCTCCCAGACGTTTTCAAGAAGAATTGGGAGCTTTAAACCTCCTGGAAGTTTTCAAGAATTGAGAAGTTTGAACCACCTAGAAGTTTCCAAGAAAAATTGGGAAGTTTGAGCCTCCTGAAAGTTTTCAAGAATTGAGAGTTTTGAACCTTGCGGAAGTTTTCAAGAACTGAGAGCTTTGCACCTCCCAGAAGTTCCCCCCGTGCGACAACTCACCCCCACATATCCACACACCACCAACGCCTGGACCAAACCACCCTCCCGCTTCATCCCGACGGATCCCCACGCKCGGCGCCGGCCGGAACGACCCCTCCCTTACCTTATTGAAGTCGGGGGCCGCCGCCCTGGCGCCCTCGGCGGCGCTGAAGGCTCGGCTGAGCGCGAACTGGATGGCCAGGCCGGTCATGGTGCCCGTGGCCAGCGGGCGGATGGCCCGGACGGCTCGGAGCAGGCCGGCCTTGGTGTGGTGGGAGCGCAGGGAGAACTCGCTGCGCACGGAGCTGCCGTAGTTGAGCAGCCCCACGCGGGTGGCGTTGGGCCCCACGTCGAGCGCCTCGACCACGCGCGCCACGAACGCCTTCACCTTCTCGAAGTCGTGCGGGCGCACGCTGCGCGAGCTGTCCACGATGAACACCAGGTCCGTGGGTTTGGTCCGGCACAGGGTGCCTGGGGAGGGASGGGRGGAGGAGAGGAGAAAGGGAAAATAAGGGAAAAGGGTCCCAGGAGGGAAAGAACGGCGCTGTTAAAGCAGAGAGGAACTGCAGGTTTCAATCCTTTCTCTGTCGCCACTTCAACTTTATGTTTTMAATGTTTTTGCTTTGAGAGGGAAACATCCGTAAGGAAGCAGAGTTCCTGGGGGTGGCGTGGGCTTGGGATGAGCAGGGCACCGCCGGTCACCCCACGGTGTCACTTATGGGGGCGTGAAACCTCCTCCACCCACAGCAGCAATGAGGGAGGGAGGGAGGGATAAAGCTGGGGAATGATAGCATGGAAGGAGGGAAGGAGGGRAGGATAAAACTGTGGAATGACAGCACTGAAGGAGGGAAGGAAGGAGGGAGAGAAGAAGAGAAGGAGGGAGGGATAAAGCTGTGGAATGGCAGCACTGAAGGAGGGAAGGAGGGATAAAGCTGTGGAATGACAGCACAGAGGGAAGGAAGGGAAAGGAGGGAGGGATAAACCTGTGGAATAACAGCACTGAAGGAGGGAGGGGGGGAGGGATAAAGCTGTGGAATGACAGCACGGAGGGAGGGAAGAGGGAGGGAAGGAGGTATAAAGCTGTGAAACGACAGCACAGAGGAAGCGAGGGAGGGATAAACCCATGGAATGAAACCTGAGCTGCACTCCTGCCTCAAAAAAAGGCTGGAAAGAGGTTATTGCATTTCCAACACRGATAAGCGACCCGCATGGATATTAATTAATGGCAATGAATCTCCATCAGGCACGAGCAGAACCAGCAGCTGATTGTGAACAACATTCCCGGGCTGAGCACCCAACACCGGGRGCCAGACTCCTGCTTCCCTGTAACGGCACCGATAACAAACCCATAACGCAGCCCAGAGCTGGTTTGTGCCTGCAGAGSGGGAAACAGCCGAGAAATGTGGAACCCATAATTGATAATTAATCTCCACCCCCCCACGAGTATCCACAGCGAAAGCAGACGCTGCAAACAGGAGGCACCAGCAATGCAACAGCTGAAGGATTGTTATTGTTATATTTTTAATTTCTCGCTTTCACGCCGTTTCCCATCTCTATTTTCAAAACCCTCAAAAAAAGGCCTGGTATTTCTGATGATTTCCCAAACGAGCTGCCCCGTTTCCCCCAGCAGATCCGCGGCACTCATCGTTTTTAATTTTATTTCTCTCGTTTAGCCTGTCACCGTCGGGGCACCGAGCGCTCTGTTTATATTTAATTTCCTCAGCCGGGGACCAGGGAGTTTCTGTCATAAAGGAGATTTCTGTCGGGCAGATTTTGAAACGGCAGCTTTCGGGCCAACAAATCTGCTCCAAATGGTGACATAAATATTCCGGCCGCTCCTCGGTGTGAAGTCTAACGGAGCTTTCGGTCTTGGAGAGAGATAAAAATAAATACCCTGTGATTGATCYATAAAGAATCTAATCAGGTTTGTGTCCTGAGAGGCACCAGGGCTGAATCTGCTGCTGCCTCCCAGAAAAGTCTGGGAAAGGGGGAGGAAAAGCAGGCACGGGTCACTCTGTTCTAATTCCCACTGAAATCCAATCTAACCTTTTCCCATATGGATGACTTTCATTTTCCCGCCGTAATTCCTCGCAGGGGAAGGAAAAGCTCCCTTGGAGCTGAAGTGTCAGGAATTCCTTTACCAGGGATTGCTTGTGCCCATTTTGCAGGTGAGAAATGGACAGGGAAAGGCTCAAAGTCTGCAATCAGCTCCTCCAGAAATAAAGCCCAAATTCCCCTTCGTGCTGATGAATCCAGCATGGATTTAGTGACAAACCGAGGAGGAAAAGTTCTTTTACTTCCCTAAGGACAGTTGGACCCAGTAGAAATTTTGAAGTGTATTTATATTGTTTATTTCTGCATGCAAGCTCCGTGATTTTGCCCTAAATAACATTTTTACCCCCTTTTTATGAGAGTGAAGTCTGTTCCAGGGAAGTGAAGAGTCAAGAAGGGATTTTAGACGGGAATTTTTTGGGATTTCAGCCACGGGGCACAGTCAGGCCTTGTGTTTATCTCCAGGAGGTGACAGAYGCTGGCTCCGATTGACACCTTGACTCAGCCGAGTTTATTTAAAACTTGAATTAAACCACAAATAAAACCTCTCTATTTTTAAAAACGCCCACACTGGGAATTATTCAGGAATAGCTGGACTTCACGCCCTCATTTAGCAGCAAATATTTTTGGGCCGTTTTTACCCATCGGAAGAACAGGAAAGCTGAAAGGAACTGGGAACTAAAAGGGGTTTATTTTGGGGCGGTGACTGCTCACAGCAATGACCGCTCCGTTTCACTTCCCGACTTTGCACTGCAAGGATAACTCTCCCTTCCCGAATTCCCGAGGAGAAATGGGTCAGTGTCCCAGAAATCCCCYGTCCATCAGCCCCGGGTCCCTGTGCAGTCACGGTCAGCTCATCCYGCCCGTGGAGCTGCGGGAGGTACCRTCATCACACCATCCAAACATTTTAAATTCCCACAAATTCGGCCTTGGAGCCCAGTTTGCCTCTCCTGCAGGGAGTTCTCCAGGCTGCCCAGAGCTCACGGAGGAGCAGAGTTGCTCCTCAGGGCCATCCCATCCCTTGGTGTCCGGCCCTGGCTGGGCACTAATTCCAGACCGGGATTTGGAGCCCGTGTGGCTCTCCCGGGGAGTCAAACAGAGCAGGATTTGGCTCAGGAGAGGATGAAGAAAACCCARGGAAAATCCAGTTCCCAGCAACCTGAGCCAGACCTTCCCGCTCGGGGGTGACCCAGGGCAAGCCGGGGGGTTTGGCCAAGTCCTGCTCCGGATCCTGGCCAAAGCATCCCCACCTCTGCTGTCCCTCCGGCCCCCCGGAGCCACGGAACGGGCAGGAGCCAACGCAGCTCCAGCTGCTGCTGCCTTGGGAACACGCTGGAGACAGCTCCTTTGCTTCCCTGGCTGCCGGGCATTCCCTCATCCTTTACTTCCATGGGTGTTGGACATTCCCTCATCCTTTGCTTCCCTGAGTGCCGGGTATTCCCTCATCCTTCGCTGCCCTGGCTGCTGGGCATTCCTTCATCCTTTCCTTCCTTGGCTGCCGGGCATTCCTTCATCCTTTGCTTCCCTGGCTGCTGGGCATTCCCTCCTTTGCTTCCCTGGGTGTTGGGCATTCCCTTCTTTGCTTCCCTGGCTGCTGGGCATTCCCTCATCCTTTACTTCCCTAGACGCTGGGCTTTCCCTCATCCTTTGCCTCCCTGGCTGCTGGGTATTCCCTCTTCCTTCACTTCCCTGGCTGCTGGGTATTCCCTCTTCCTTCACTTCCCTGGCTGCTGGGCATTCCCTCATCCTTTACTTCCCTGGATGTTGGGCATTCCCTCCTTTGCCTCCCTGGCTGCTGGGCATTCTCTCTTC
>JACAXG010000126.1:384938-403527 GCA_018881555.1 Amblyornis subalaris
CTGGGAATGGGATTCTGGAAAAGGGAAAGAGCAGTGGGATCTGAGGGAGTGGCTTTGTCCCGGCGCAGGCCGTGGGGGTGTCTCCCTGCCTGAACCCACCCAAAGGTGCTTTTTGCTATAAATTTCTCACTGTTCTCATTCCAAACTCCATTTTTGATCCTCTTTTCCTCTTTCCCCACCCGATGGGACAGAAATTCCCTCRTCAGATCCCTTGTTCCGAGGTTTGGGCTTCCTGGCAAAGGTTGGTTGTGTCCCAGGAGGGAAATGCAGGGAAAGAAAATGAGGATTGGGCAAACGCTCCAACGAGCTCCTGGAAAAGCATCCCAAAAGCGCTCCCTGGTTTTATTGGGATGCCTCCAGGAGCATTCCCAGCCCAGCATCCCAACCCTGCGGAGGGGTCGCATGGTTGTTTTTAGGGAATAAAATGGAATGTGAAGGATTTGTCCTGCGTTATCCCAGGGCGGGGTTGGGGCTGGAACCCACAATGTGGGATCTCCGTTTTGCCCTAAATCCTGATCTTTGTGGCCATTGGGGCAGGAAATATTTTTGAAATATTCTTAATTTTTAAATATTCAATATTTTTAAAATATTCTTTAATCTTGGAGGGGTTTTTGTCCTCCTCTGCCTCGGGGGTCGCTGCTGGGGGGTCCTGGGGTTTGCTTGGGGTTTCTTTAAGAAAAACAGAAGAACCTGGAAATATTTTTGGGATCTCAGCTCTGAGAAACTCCATGAAAAATGAAGACTTTTATAATTTATAACTAATGAATAGAAATACTTGAATGCTTTATAATAATKAATACTTTATAATACTTTGTAGAAATACCAATGCGATCATTAATCATTMTGAACATGGGTGTGTCGAATMATAKAAATAATTTAAAATARTAATTCATATAAATGTTTTAATAATTTTAAATTCATTCCTATAAATCCACAATTTTCCAGTTTATACCAGAAAAATGAGCTCTGTGCTTAACACGACCTCTGCCTCCCTGATCAGCATTCCCRGGAAGAGCAAAACTGCAGCTCCGGAGATGGGGAGAGGCAGAATATGGGATTATTTTCCCATTTTCCCCCCTCTCCACCAGGATTTGCCCTTGTTAAACCCAARTGATTCCCACGGGGAGAGAGCTGTGGGATTCTCAGTATTCCCAGTCTCATTCCCATCATCTGGAGCTGCTGTTCCATCCCTGTCCCGGCTCCTAGCCCATCCTGCTTTTTCCAAACCCCGCTCCGAGGGTTCCCGGCCTGGCAGGGTTCGGAGCTGCTGGCAACGTTCGCCGCAGGGATTTGCCAGGGTCGGGAATCAGGAATTCCCCAGGGAGAATTCCCTCCCACAGGAGCTCCCTGGGGGATCCGAAGCCCGAATCCTCATTTTGCTCGTCGGGAGTGGCAGGAGCAGCTCTCCAGGAATGAGACTCCCAGCCCGTGGTGTTTCTGTCCCTGCTCGGGCGTCTTTTGCCTTGTTTTCCTTTTTATTCCCCGTGCTGGGCCAGGCTTTAGGCAGGATTTGTGTCTGCGCCTTCCCTGCGGCACTCCTTCTTTGTATTTTAGATTTTAGATTTTAGATTTTAATTTTATATTTTATATTCTATATTTTATATTTTATATTCTATATTTTATATTTTATATTTTATATTTTATATTTTATATTCTATATTTTATATTTTATATTTTATATTTTATATTTTATATTTCAGATTTCATATTTTAGATTTTAGGTTTTAGATTTTGGATTTTGGATTTTGGATTTTACGTTTTACGTTTTGTATTTTGTATTTTATATTTTATATTTTATATTTTATGTTTTACATTTTATACTTTATATTTTATATTTTACACGTTATATTTTAGATTTTAGATTTTACGTTTTACATTTTATAGTTCGTATTTCATATCTCATATCTCATATCTCAATCTCATATTTTATTTTATTTTTTTATATTTTACATTTTGTATTTTATATATCTTACTTTACATTTTACATTTTACATTTTACATTTTACATTTTATATTTTATATTTTACATTTTACATTTTATATTTTATATTTTATATTTTATATTTTATATTTTATATTTTACATTTCATATTTTATATTTTATATTTTATATTTTATATTTTATGTGTGCTCGATGTCCCCACTGCCTCCCCGTGGATCCACCCTCCTGGATTTTACCCATTCCCTGCCTGACTCAGCCATAAAAACCAATCCCCCTGAGCACCTTTGAGTGCTCACAGAGGTTTGAATCCATTGTCTCCATTCAGCTGGATGCGGGAAGCTCCTGCTTCCGGTATTCCTCCYGCTCCTTTGGCTGGAAAGGAGGCAGCAGTTTCCTCCCAATATTCATCCAATGGGGATAAATCAATGAACCAACCAATAAATCGATTAAACTCCTGTGGAATGGTTATTTCTATCGATGATTAACGGAGAGATCCCTCCCACCTTGATAAAGCCTTATCCAACGAAATGCTGGGTTCTACTTCCCACCGGGAGGCTCCAGAGAATCCTGGAATGGTTTGGGTGGGAAGGGATTTGCCAGCTCATCCCATCCCACGCCCTGCAGGATGGGATCATCTTCCACCATCCCAGAGTGTTCCAAAGTGCTGCTCCTTAACCTGGAGTCCGTTCCCGCCCTGGGTGTCCCATCTCAGATATTTGGGATGACTGGATGAGGAACTTGGAGCAGCACCTTGCTCCTGAAGAACCCCTGGCAGAGATCCCTTTTCCATCCCCATCTTTGTGGAAATCCTGACCCAGCTCTGCAAAATGGGGAGGATTTGGGGGCTCTGAGCGTGTCCTACAACCCCTCAGAGCCCCTCCGTGGGGCTGGGACATACGGGATGATCCCACGGGCACGGACTGCTGGGACACAGCTCCAGGCTCCTGGGAGTGCCCACAGGACTGGGAATGCTGCTCCTGTTCCAGGCCCAGGGATCGGATCAGGTCAGGTCGGGAGACAAAACCTGGATCTGAGGGCACGGGGGAGCCCTGCCTGCTCCAAACCTCAGGACATTCACTCCATTAGCGGCTTCCTCCTTCCCACAGCAGGAAAACAACTTCTTTCTGGAATTTCTTCACTTATTGAGCCTTCCCTTGTCCCCAGCCTGCCCTCCTTGCTCACCGTGAGACCTGCAATTCCCTCTCATTCCCGTATTTCCATCCCTGATTCGCTCTGGAAAAGGAAAAACGAGCAACCACAAGCTGGAGAGGGAGCGCGGCTGCCGCCGCTCCGTCTGCAATCCCAAAAGATTAATTAGGATAAACCAAAAAAGGTGAACGTTCCCACAGAAAGCTTGGCAGGACACCCTGTGTGGATAACTGAGCGACCTCTCCCATATTGACACGTTCCCCGAGCCCGTGGGGAGGCTGCTCCCGCTCCCGCTCCCATTCCCAAAGGGATTCGCGGCAGGGAGAGGAACACTGGGTTTGTTTTTATACCAAAACCAGCCACGGCCAACAGCAACAGCTGGGAAATGTGGGAAAACAGGGATGGCTGGGCGGCGGWGGGAGGCCTCTCCAAGCACCGGGAGCTTGGAGGAGAGCAAAGAGTTCTTGGAGCTGTTGAGGCGCTGGAGGAGCCGTAGGGAAGAAGGGGAATGGGATCATAAATCCCCTGTTGTCCCGACTTTTGGCAGAACTTTTATTTCCCTCAGGAAGCTCCATGTGAGGTCATTCCCCAAGGATGAGACCCCCCTGTGCCTCGCCAGGTCCAGCCATGCCCGACTCCAGCTCCTGCTCATCCCAGCCCTGSGGGATGCTCCTCACGGATGCCCCTCAGCAGGTCAGGACCATCCTGAGGCTCCCAGTAAATCCCATTTTCTGCAGGATTTTCCCAGCCGAGCCCCATCCCAGCTTGTCCCAGTGAAGCAGGGAGTGCTAGGGTGCCCAGTAAATCCCATTTTCTGCGGGATTTTCCCAGCCGAGCCCCATCCCGGCTTGTCCCGGTGAAGCAGGGGGTGCTGGGGTGCCCAGTAAATCCCATTTTCTGCAGGATTTTCTCAGCTGAGCCCCTCCAGCTTCTGCTCATCCCAGTCCTGCGGGATGCTCCTCACGGATGCCCCTCAGCAGGTCAGGACCATCCTGAGGCTCCCAGTAAATCCCATTTTCTGCAGGATTTTCCCAGCCGAGCCCCATCCCAGCTTGTCCCAGTGAAGCAGGGAGTGCTGGGCAGGTCCGGGTCGGAATGTGGCACCTCGGGATCACCTCGGGGCCGTGTCCTGTCCTGATCCTTCCACCTCCTGCTCCAGGGGTTCTTCAGAACCCTTGAGTCTCCAGGACATCAATGGCCTCTTGATCCCAACCGATCCCAGCCGATCCCAACCCTCAGGATCATTTTTCAGACGTAGGAAGAAACCTTCCCGGCGTTTTCACCCCCTCCTGCAAGGAAGCATCAACGTTATGGGGCTGCCAATTCCTGCGGCTGTTCCCAACACCATCCATTTTAAATTCCTGCCGCGTTCGCGCGCGCGGATCGCACAAAATCCATCTTTTCCGCAGGGGTGGGAACAATCCGTGTCCTCCATGTATTCCCACAATAATCGGCTCGTGGAGGTGCTTCAGCACAGCCCCACAGAAAGCTTGGAATTCTAAACCAAAATGTCGGAAGCCCAGGACTGGGCTGAGGAGCATCCGGAACTCTCCACGTTAAAATTTCACGGAGCTGTTGGTTTTTTTCTTTAATCCTCCACCCACGAAGACAAAACCGGGAATGTTTTGTTTTGCCCTTTTCCCGACGAAACGCTTCACCTCCTCGGGTCGGGAAAACGCTCGACCTCGGAATATGTCRGAGTTCTACGCGGTAAAAAAAACCTGCAGCAACCAAATCAAAACYTTTCTCTCCACCAGATTTTTCCAGACACCGCAGCTTCCAATATTTTCCTTTCAGGTTGAGCTTCTTCTTTTTTCCCTTTGGAATTTCAGGATTGCCTCGGTTCTTCCCAGATGGAATTAGCCAGAGCTTCCCTGTTATCTCTTAAAAACCCAAGCAGTGATTCCYGGAGTGCAGCACAGAGGCCTCGCGGGAATTGAGGGAAGGGAGAGCCCTCAAGCTGATTTTCTTAATTCCATCCTGGATGGAAACAACTGGAATTTCTCCGGCTGTCCCTGTCCCCTTATTAAGGGCCTGAGCAGGAGTTGGGAGCTCAGACCCCTCTCCCACGGAATTAACGAGCTCTTTGCACGGGATTGGGATTTGCTTTGGAATAAAGTGGATGCAGCTCCGTGGTTTGCATCCTTTGTTCTCCTCCTGCATCCCACCACCCCTGTCGTCCCAAATGTCCGCGTCCCACTGGAAAATCCCGCAGGGGAGCTCGGTTCCAGCGGAAAGGCTGGAAGTGCCACCCACCCCAGGCTGATCCGCGAGTTCCGCATCCATCGGAGAACGGTGGAATGGTTTCTGCGGGAAGGGAGCATCCAATCCCACCCCTGCCATGGCAGGGACCTCRCTATCCCAGATCATTCCCTGCGGGAAGAAGACACTTTCCTGCCTCCAAAACCCTGAATTTGGGTGAAATCATCTGACCCAGCCGCRGGGCAGTTTCACTCCAACGGGAGGTTTTTCGGGAAAATCAAATCTCGGTCTGGCCAGTGGGAATTCTGTGGGACTGGAGCAGTCGCTCCTCGGTCCTTTTCCCAGAAACCACCTCTGTGRCCTCCCTGCTACCAAAACCAGGCCCTGCCAAGCACCGAGGCAGATTTTTGCCCCAATAATCAGAGTTTTCGCTCCGATGATTTTCCGAGTGGGTTTTTAGGCCCGGAATATTTTTTTGGGTTGGGTTTAGAACGGAGCTTTGTGGGTTCAGGGTGTTTATTTCRGGCTCCGCGCGCACCTGGAATAAAGAAATTCAATCCCGAGACAGATTTTGTTCTGGAGTGTTTTCCTCTCTGTTTTGAAGTTCCGTGACAAAGTCAGAAAACAAAGTTTGCAATGAAATGATACAAATTATTCTCAATATTCTGAGATCAATGCGAATCCAGATCAGGGTCATAATGAACCTTTTCTCCAAGGTTTCTATTCCTGTGCTCTGGGATGCTTTTCCTCCTGTTTTATAGGATTTTTTCCCACTGACAGAGACGGTTTGGCCAGGCCAAAGTGACCSTGGGATTTTTGGGATCAGGGCGGAATCAAAGACCCTGAGTTCCCTGGAAGGACCTTGGGGAGGGTCAAAGTCTGTCCAAAATCTGCTTCAAACCTCTCCCAAAAATGCAGAGAGGATTTGCATGGAAAATCTGAGGAGCCTCTGCCTGCAGTTCATCCCTGGAAGTGTCACCAGGAGCTGCCAGGGAGGAGCTCCTGAAACTTCTCCATTGATTATTATTTTAATTTTAATTTTAATTTTAATTTTAATTTTAATTTTAATTTTAATTTTAATTTTAATTCTAATTTTAATTTTAATTCTAATTTTAATTTTAATTCTAATTCTAATTCTAATTTTAATTTTAATTTTAATTTTAATTTTAATTTTAATTTTAATTTTAATTTTAATTTTAATTTTTTTTACATTAAAATGCATTATGTGACCTGAACCCCAAAGTCTCCCAGATTTTCCTTGGCCTGTCATTCCCGCCCTTTTCCAGCTCCCAACAAACAGGGCTGTGCCTCCTCCCCAGCCTTTTCCCTCCAATCCCGAAGGTTTCCCGCCCCACATCCACGGGTGCCAAGGATTTGCTGGCTCAGCCCCGGGAATGAGCTGCCAGCCTTTCTCCCCAGCCCTTCCCTCCGTTCCTGCCCATTCCCAAGCCTCCGGAGCGGGATGAACGGCGCCTCAGAGAGGGGATGTGTGATTTTAACTCCGATCCCAACAAATCCCGGCTGCGCCCCCAGAGGGATTTGTGGGACTGGGAAAACATCCCAGCAAGGCAGACAGGGCTCCGGGAACAGACATTCCCAGGGGTGGGGGCTCCTTACGTGCCCGGGGAAGATGTTTTGGAAAAGCAAGTCCCGGTCACACAAAGGGGAATTTGTGTCAGGACCTTGGAAGGGGATCTGGGACGTGTGGGATGGAAATAAACCCGTTTGGAGAGGGAATTAACACCTCTTCCCAGCACATTCCTGCTGCTCCGCCCGCGGATGGGATGCTGGGATGTCTCGGCGGCAATTCCAAGCCTGATTCTCCCGGAATTTCTGGTGATCCGTCRCTGGCTTTGCCCAGGGAAAGGGTTTGATCCCATCATTCCCACACCGGAGCCCCCTTTACACCGAGCATGTCTGTCCTGCTGTGCCCGGGAAGGATTGGGAAAAACATGGAGAAATTGCCAGGAATTGATCATTCCRTGCCTGATCCAAAGTGAGAGCCTGAGGCCATCAAAGCAAGAAAGAATAGCAAAGCAAAGGAGAAGTTTTTCCATGGATTTGAACATCCTTGGACAGAATCCAGATGTGAAACTCCTGCAGGGAAGGATGGACAAGTTCAAGGATGAGAATTCCTCATAAAACCCACATTAGGGGAAACAGGATACAGGAAAATGCCCTGTGCTGGTGTCGTGCCCTTTCCTTGGAAGCTGCTTTGGTCCTTCACTCCTTCCCCTGTGGAACTCCAGACTCCCTGGATATTCCCACTTCTCTGCCAGGTGAAGCCCTGCCCCAGTTCAAATATCCTTGGATATTTAATGAGCTGTAAGGACAAATCCCTGTGGTGCCACRAGTGGATCTGGGAGTGGGCTGGGAATTCCTGCGAGCAACCAGGCCCTCAACCTACAAAATATTCCTCTTGATTATCATGGAAAAGAGAATTCCAGCGCCCAGCTGAAGCCATTCCCTTGACATTTCCTCACAGAGAGGCTTTTTTGGCCACCTTTCCCATGAATTCCCTGCCTGGGAAGGAGGAGCACGGAGCAGGGAATGGTTTGGACACCTCTGCCTTCAAAGAAGTCGGAACCAAAACCTCGAGAAACTTGAGGGTTCCTTTTTCCCAGGAGCTTCCATGGGTATTTTGGTGGCTTTTGATCCATTTCAGCTCYAGCTTTTCCTGGGATTTGGAACCGAGGTGCTGGAAAACCCCAAGCAACCCTTGGAGCTGCTGCCAGGGCACATTCCCAGCAGGATTTCCTCCTCGTCCCAAAGCCACTCYGGTGGGAGAGCCAGCGTGGAAGGCCAGGCCCACCTCCAAAATGTGGGAATGCTCCTAAAAATCCATTTGGAAGATGAAAATCAGTATCGGAAGCAGCATGGGGTTTTATTTTCCATTTTTCCTTCTTTTTTCCTTCTCCAAGCTCCCGATTGACGTCACCGCCGTGCCAGATTCTCTTGAAATCCCTGGATTTCAGCATTCCCGGGTCTCCAACTGCCCCTCCCTGCCCGTGCCATGCTTGAGGAGTGGTGAAATTGAGATGATTCCATGGAAAATGGAACAGAGCTTGGAAAGCTCGGGCACTTCCCGATCCGGGATATCCGGGGCCCCCAACACGGAGCTGGCTCGGGGTCATTAGGTAATTAGCCRGGTGCTTGATTGGGATTTGGGATCAGAGCAGGAAATCCCATGGGAAGGCTGAGACAAGGCCACGAGGCCACTCATCCTGAATTCCTGGAAAATGAGCCAATAATGAGATTTTTATAGGCACAAAACGCTGGAAGGAGGCAACGATCCCGAAACGATCCCGGAAAGGGAGAAACAGGAATGAGGAGCTCCTAAAGGCTTGATCCCAAAGGATCCCRTGAGAAATGCGAGTTGTGGGATTCACCTCCCCTGATTTAACCTGGATAAATGGGATATTCCGGCAGGAATCTCATCCTGGACACGCAGAACACGAAGGTTTCCTTAAAGGATTTTGGCCAAATTCCCTAAAAACGTCGACATCAGTAACAGCTGCAATCAGAATTCCACACTGAAAGCCCAAATTGGGAATTTTGCAAGGGATTCAGCAGCTTCCCGGAGGGTTTTGAAGTCCAGYAAAAAAACCTGGAAGAGGAGTGGYCCTGCCTGGCCTCCTGGCAGCAGGAAAAAAATCCCGGTGTGTCTGTGGGAAAGGTTCTCGGGAGAGATGGATCAGCAGATCCCACTTGTGTTCTTCCTGCGGATTTTCGGAGGGAATTCTTGGGAATCTAAATGGCAACAGCTGGAAGTGTTCCCTCTGCATGGGATAAAAGCGCAAATAAAGGAGGTGGTGAAGGAAAAGAGGAAGAGGAAAACCCCAGGAAACGTCTGGAATTGGAGTCATGGGAGTCAGGGGCAGACCCTGGTTGGGTGTGCCAGGAAAAGGCAGCGAGATCCCAAATCCAAACGGAGCTYGGAGCATCCTCTTGGATGTCTTGGACCGGGGGGAATTCGTCTCCAAAGGCTCATCAATGTGTGTCCCACAGGTCAGGCCTGGAATTCCTGTTAAAGGCGGATCCAGAGGTGGATCTGGGGCCATTCCAGGTGCCTTGGGATGGGGAATGTGGCTCAGGGGATTTGGGGGCCCTCGGAGKGGGATGGATCCAAACCATCCCCCACAGCAGACCCTGCGTGATCCCAGAGCCACAACCCCATCCCTGCTGTCTGGAATTCCTTGGGAGAGGCATCCYGAGCCTTGGGAGGAGCTGAAGGTGGGGATGGGAAGAGGGAACATGGGAATGGCCCCATCAGGGACCGCCCTGGGCCACTGCTCCTCCCTGGAAGACATTCCCTGCCACCTTGGGAACGATCCCAAATCCTGGTTTTCACCAGGCTGATATTTGGGATGTTTCTCCCACCAAAATGCAGGGAGTGCCTTTAGGGGGGTTTCTCCTCTCTCTAATCCCAAGAAATTCCCTGACATCACCYGGAATTCCACAGGATGAGAGGGGAGAAGCCGAAGGGGTCACATTTTCCACCTGAAGCCGAGGCCAAGCCTCAAACTGGCACCGATTGGAATGCGGAGCCAATCCCTGTTCCCATCCCACATTCCCGATCCGGGGCAGATCCCACAGGGACATCACCACATCCAAATGTTCATTTCTTGTCRCCAACAGAATTAATTTGATTATTTTTAGATTATTTGTTTAAAGTTTCATCTCTTTCATCAACTGCGGAGCCAAAGCTCTGGATTTGCCAAGGCCTCCCACAAAAACCTGATTTACGGGAATAATCCCGCATTCCCAAGTCTTCGGCCACTGGGGAGGGTTGTCCTGTGAGTGACTCTCGGAGGAATTCCAGGACTGGCACGGAGCGGAGCCGTGAAATCCCTGGCTGAGTTCGCGTTTCCCTTTTCCTTTCCAGCGCCGAGCCAAGAAAAATTCCATGTTCTGGTTTCACCCGGAGCCGTGGCGAGGGGAAAGCCGCGTCGCCTTCCCACCGGAGGTCAGGGCACGTTCACTGACCAGCAGGATTCCCGAAAAACACCTGGAAATCAGCTCGGGAGGTGGATTTATTCACCGATTCAAGTGGCAGAAAACCTTTGCCAACTTGGCTTTCATCCATGGAATAGTTCGGGTCGGGAAAACAAATGGGAGAAGGATTCAAATGGGATGAAACATCTCCTGCTGAATAAGGAGATTTCCATTTCCAAGTTTTTGTCCCAAATATGGCGACGTTTGGCACGAAAGGAAAAGCAAAGAAGCCAAAAGTTGTGTTGGATAAACTGGAATTTTAGGGGAGGTGAAATCGRGGGAGAAAATGAAAATCTGCTCAATTTAACATCCAGAACTCTYGTTTTTCCATTGGATGAGCAGGAATTCGGACAGCCCCGCTGYGGGAATCCCAACATGTGGATTTTGCCATGGAAACCATTGGACAAAGTCAATCCTGGTGTTTCCGAGGGCACCTGTGCCCTGACGCTCCAATTCCAGAGCCATGGATGAGCAGAGCSCTCACACCTTTCCGCACCTGAAGACAGAGGAGTTTTTCCATGGATTTGGCTCTGGGAGCCTCCAGGAATTCCCAAGGACGAGAGACTGGATGTGGCCTGAAACACAAGGCAGCTGTTCCCGGGAATGCTCCCGTTCCAGGCAGGAACATGGGATCCACGTGGCTCGCCAGGGGTTCCAGGTGCGCCGGGCTAAAGGCACAGCACAAAACCTGCTGGAATTCCGGGAGATTTCAGGGGAGTGAAAGGAAAATTTATCCTAAAGAAGTGGTGCTTCCCAACCCGCCAGCTGGGAATGGGTTGTATCCCTTCCCTCTGCCTCAGTTTTCCCAAAAAAASGGGAAAGCAGCCGATGATTCCCTTCCCAAAACTTTCCTGAATATACCTAAAAATATATATTTATTTTCCAAGCTGGGTATTAATTGGAATATCATGGAATATCACATCCGAGGAAAAAGAAAYTCTGTCGTGCCTCCAAGAATTCCAGGTGGGCTCCAGAGGGAAGAGCCGAGTGCATCCATCTGTCTGTGCAAAAAGCGCCAATTAGCAGATCCAGCTTTATTTTYGGGATGCTTTGCAAACGCGCTGCCRATTCCTGGATCCTCCTGTCTAAGCAGTTTTTTTTTGGGAAGCTGACCAGGARAAATCAAAATGGGAGCAAACTCCAGCTTTTAATGGCGGAATCAGGAGCTTAGTCCATGTCAGGGTTTAATATTCATTAAAGATGAGGAGAAACATTCCCGTGTCCTGTTAAAGTGGGAATGTTGTGGCTTTGGTGGTTCAGGAGCAGCACAAGCAATTATTTCATTCCGGAGAAAAAAAATAAAAATATTTATATATATTTTTATATCTTTTTTTATCCATGTTATACATGCACATTCCCCAAAATCCAAGGCTATTTCTCTCCCGGGCATTTGCATTTGAAAGCTGGGACTGAATTAATTCCAGACAAAATGTAAACACGGCACCTGGATCCCGCTCCGGAGGACAAACTGTCCCTGGGATGTTTTTCCAGGGCTGGAGTGGGATAAGCAGGAGGACGAGCTCTGGCTGGCACCCTCCTCCTTCCCGGAGCTCATTCCAGCCCTTCCTTAGGCAGGGAGGGAAGCGTGAATCCCTGGGACAGGTACGGGAAACATCTGGAATTCCCACCCCAGGGAAAACATGTCCTGAAGGATCCATCCGAAAGGATTCGTCCTGAAGGATCCATCCGGAAGGATTCGTCCGGAAGGATCCATCCGGAAGGATCCATCCCCCTCTGAGGGAACAGAGCTCATCCAGGTCCGGCTGGGAAAAAGCTTCTCCCGCTCAGCACCACACAGGGAATGTTTGGATCCAGCTGCCTCTGGATCCTGGATCTGATGAGCCCAAACTCCTCGGCCTGGGGCAGGGAGCTGGGATGGGGCAGGAGGGGTGGATTTGTCGCTTCCCAGGGATTTGTGGCTGAATTCAATCCCTGCCGGAGGTTCCCGAGCTGGGGAAAGGTCGGAGACGGGGATGGGGTTTGTGTCCGAACTCAATCCCGTCATTTTCCTGGGAATCCTTCAGGGAAATGTCTCCTTGCTCCTCCCCCGCTGGTCCCAAGGCTCTGCTGAGGTTCTCCTTGGGATGAAATGTTCATCCCAAGCGGATTCCACTCTGGAAGAGCTCCAACCCCTTATCAGCCCCAGGCTTCGTCCAGGCTGGTGCACATTCCATGGAGGATATTCRGGATCCTACACAGGGCGCTCCAGGAATGGAATTGCACCCAGGATCCGTGGAGGCTCCRTGGGAGGTTGGGCACTTGGCATGGGAAAGACCAAGGGAATGAAATCCCCTTAATCTGCAGGAAAATCTTATCCAAGTCCCATGGAAGAAARGGATTCCCACAATGGTGGCTTTTTATCCAAGGAGCCACTTCCCAACTTCCYGAATCCCTTGGGAAGGGATCACCGCAGTCATTCCTTCAAAACTGCAGCTTTTTGTGGGCTTAGATCCCTGCAGGACGAGCTCCATGAYGGCTCTGGGCATTCCCAATCATAAATTCCACAGCCTCTGATCCCTGGGGAATTCACTCCATGAGCACACGCGGAAAYCTCGGAGCTGAAGACACGGAAAACGCTGGGAAACTTTCCCGAGGTGGATTTTGCACAGGGAGGAGAGCAGGAAGCTGCAACTCCTGAGTTAAACCAAGGCTGAATAACTCCCAACATCCCAAGGAAAGGAGCGGGTGTGTTTCCCTAAAATCCATGGAATAAACGATCAAYGGATGAGGGCGGGAACGGAGCAGGGAAGGATTCTCCATCTTTTCCCCTCACGAAGGAAATGCTGATTTTTGTTGTGTAATCTCTGTTGGACTCCAAATGAAACCATCCCGAGCCTTACGCGGATATTCCAGGGGTTCGGATTCGGGGTTGGAATGTTGTCCTCCTGCTTTTAACGGGAAGCAGAACAGGTACCAACATTCCTGGGATGAACAGTTCAATAAAAAGTGAAATAAGGATTTTAATAAGGAGTTAAAYTCCATCAAAACACACATTTTCCTTGGGAAAGTTCTGTAAAATTGGCAGTTCCAAGATCCATGTTTTCTGTAGGAAAAGTCTTGCTGCATCCAGGATTCTCCCTGTTATCCCAGGCTGTTTCCCACCCCTGGCCGGGCACCCTTCAATCCATGAAAACCCCCTGGAGTCTGCAGTGTTTGATGTCAGCCAATCCCAATCCCATTCCCATTCCCATTGTCTGCCTTTGSAGCTGGAGCTCTCCAACTCGTGTCCATCCCGTGGGACTGAGTTTGGAAAAGCCAAAGAAAAATATATTGGAAAAAAATGGAATTAAATCCACCCCAATCTTCCCATCTGATTCCCGAAGGCCACAGCCCAGCTCTGCATCCTTCCCCGTGCCAGAGGGAAATCTGGGAAATCCCCAGAAATCTGGGAAAAGCCAGAGCCTCTGAACCCCCCTGAGTCTCCAGCATGGGAAAACTCCCGAAATTCCAACAGCAGAGAGAATTCCAGCCTTTTCCAAGAGCCGTCATCCCACCGCCCTCTGTGCCGAGGGAAGTATTCCCTCTGCTGACCGGACCATGGAATTCTTTATGGATGTAACAGGAGAATTATTTAGGGGGGGAATCAATAATTTAATTCTTGATTTCCTAAATCTCCAGGAAAATCCCYGAAGCTGATTTATTCCGGGATGAGGGAGCGAACTAAAGGGGGATTGTGCGTCCTCCAGGGAATGACAAACATGGAGCACAAACTCCACCTGGAACCTCCAGGCCTTGCCAGCTCCGACCCTAAAAAGGAGAATTCCTGATTAGGAATGACAATTCCTAATGAAGGAATTTTTTTAAAACCAAAAAAAAACGGGAAAATGGATTTTTAAGGATTTTGTTGTCCTGGGGACAAGCACGAGGTTCCCAAGGGTTGTGAATCCATCACAATCCTGATTTCCCCATTCCCGGGGCAAACTCCAGCAGACACAGCTCTGTTTCCAAGGGCTGTGAATCCATCACGATCCCGATTTCCCCATTCCCGGGGCAAACTCCAGCAGACACAGCTCTGTTTCCAAGGGCTGTGAATCCATCACGATCCTGATTTCCCCATTCCCGGGACAAACCCCAGCAGACGCAGCCCCGTTTTCCCCTCGGGACGTCACCATCCCTTTGGGATCGCTGTCGGAGCGCCGAGGGCTTTGCTGCTCCCACAAAACCTACCCCAAAACCATCCCGAGAGGAAGTGCCACCCCAATATTCCTTTGGCTCGCATTCCATGAATCCCCCCTCCATCCAAAGGCGCCTGGAGCTGCCTGCSCAGGACGGGAATGACACCAACCAACCCTTCCTGCGTTCCCTTCCCATTCCCAATGCTCTCAGGGATGATCAGGGCTAATTATGGGTATTAATCCCCATCCTTTAGGCTCTGAGGGGCCCCACGAGCCCTTTCGTTGGGATTGGAGGGATAATTGGGATTTACTTGGATGGCTCTCGCCGCCCCCAAAGGCTCTCGGTGCTGTATAAATCTTTYCTTGTTTATAAATAATAAAAATTTAAATTTATTAATTGTTCTCTGCTGCTTCCTGAGGGTTCCCTGCGAGCAGCTCCGCCTCCCATCCATGAGATCCGGAAGGATCCACGCTTGGGATGCAGCTGAAAATCAGCTGGAATTCCAGAGCTCTGGAAAGGCACCACTGCTCCGGCTGGAATCTCGGTGGGATTCCACACCGGACCTTTCCCGTTTCTGCCTCCCGAGGAATTATCCCAGGGATTCTGCAGCTCCTCTGGAGYGAAGAATCCTGTGGCACTTTGGGATTCCCGCATGGATCAGTCCCGAGGCTTTGGGCTCCAAGTTTTATGCACTCCAGGGGAGGCTGCAATCCCGCAGAAATCCCCTCTTTCCATGGAATCTCCACATTTCCAGACCCTTTCCTCATTTGGAGTGAATTTTCCATGCTTGGCCCGTGCCGGGAGATGGTTTTTATGGATGAGCCGGACACAATCCCTCCAGCCAGCCGAGTTCAGGGACGCTCGAGGCACACGAAGGATCCTCGACGCCGGAAAAAAGCGGGAATTGTGGTAGGAGTGAATCGACTTCAAGCTTTTCCGGAGAGAAAGGAGCTCATCCCGGCAGGGCTGGAAGGCAGAAAGTCATGGAGCACATTCCCGTCCTGATCCCGATGTGTGTATCCTCATGGACACTGGAGAGATCGCGGTGACAGCTCCAAACCCCACGGATCTCATCCAGCTGGATCCCACCCTGGATGTCTCCGTTCTGAATCCCTCAGATCCGGTCCAGACCTGGGACAGCAGGAAAATGAATCCCACTGCAGCTTCCAGGGGTTGGGAACGCGCTCCGGAAAACACAGTCGTGGAAATGGGGTGAAATCCAATAAAATCCCGGTGTTCCAGAGGCTGGGAATGGGAATTTCCACCCCAAGCTGGGCAAGGAGGAGAATCCCGGAGTGGGATCAGCGGTGCAAGGTGGCTCTGAGATATTATTTTGGGAATGAATCCTTGTTTTCCTGGGAAAGTTCCGGGAAGCCTCTGGAGATGGGGAATGTCCTGCTGCTCGTCCAGAAATCCATTGGGTGCTGAGCTTTTGTAGGGAATTATKTTCCAGGGATTAAAAGGCTTTTCCTTAAAAAAAGGTTTCTGTTCCGTGGAACCTCCTCCATTCCTTGCTCTGTTCACTCTTCCACCTCATGGAAGGCTTGAAAATCCCTGGATTTGGGATTGGGATATTTGAAAATTAGCAGGGTTTGCCTGCAGGGTAAAAAGAGTTTGAGTTCTTCTATCAAATCTGTGATTCTGTGATTCAGTAATTCCATTATCCTGTGATTCCATAATTCCAGGATTCTGTAACTCTRTGACYCTGGGATTCTAAAATTCTGGAATTCTGGAATTCTATGATTCTATAATTCTATTATTTCATAATTCTATTCTTTCATAATTCTCTGATTTTATAATTCCGTTATTCTGGAATTCTATGACTCTGTAACTCTGGGATTCTAAAATTCTGGAATTACGTAATTCTACAATTCCATTATCTCGCAATTCTATGATTTTAGAATTCTAAGATTCCATAATTCTATTATTTCATAATTCTATGATTTTATAATTCTAAGATTCTGTAATTCCCTGATTTCATCATTCCRTAATTCCACAATCCTGTGATTTTACGACCCTCTAATTCCCTGATTCTCCGAGCAGGAACATCCTCCCCAAACCCAGGTTTTATAGCCGAGAATATCCAAGAATATCCCAAACATCTCCGGCCTGGAYGCGCCTGGGAGGAGGTGACAAAACCCAAACCCATCCCTGGTGCCACTGCAGAGCAGAGGGGACGGAAAATCCCTCAGGAAATCCTGAGGGACACAACTCCGTGCGTATCCCACAAATCCCACCCGGGGCCGGAATTCCCAGCGCTCCACGAGCRCCAGCAGCRATCGGAGGGATGTTTGGGAATGAGYGGGAAGGAGGGAGCAGGCRGGAGCATCACCTTGGCAACGCTGCTGAGCCTCGGAAAGTCATTCCCACCCCAAGGAGCCACGATCCGCTCCCTGATCCCACCTGGAATGGGAATGGCAGGGGTGGAAGCGGATCTGATGGGAAGCCCGGAGGTGCGGATTAAACGGAGAAATTYCAGTGGGATGGAGCGTGGGAATGGGAGAGGGAGAAAGCCGGAGGTGTTCCTGGGATGYGCCAACCTGGACATCACCCTATGGAATTCCGGAATGATTTGGGTTGGGAGGGACCTTACAAACCATCCCATTCCAGCTCCTGCTATCCCAGGCTGCTCCAAGCCCCGTCCAGCTCCGCCTTGGGCACTGCCAGGGATCCAGGGGCAGCCCCAGCTTCTCTGGGAATTCTATTCCAGGGCCTGCCCACCCTCCCAGGGAGGAATTCCTTCCCAAAATCCCATCTATCCCTGCCCTCCGTCGGCTTGGGGCCGTTCCCGCTCGGCTGTCCCTCCGTGTCCCTGTGCCCGTGGTTTTCCCTSGTTAAGGCTCCGTTTCCAATCGATCCCATCCGAGGCACCAATTCCTGGCTCCCGACTCTCTGGATGAGTTTATCCCCGAGATCAGCGCGTTCCTTCCAAGGGAAAACGCGGCTTCGAGCCCTCGGGATCGCCGTGCTGAACGTGAACTTCCAAAGAGAGCACCAGGATCGGGATCGGGATCGGGATCGGGATCGGGATCGGGATCGGGATCGGGATCAGGGCAGCACCCGGAGGGATCGGAGCCAGCTTGGGACAAACTCTGGGATTTCAATGGCGTGTGGGATTCATCCCAGAGCCCTTCCCTTGCCACCTTTGTCCCTTCCCTGCAGCTGCGTTGTCATTCCCGCCCCTCTGGATCACCCCAAGGGCTCCCGACGTGGCCAAGACGCCTCAGGAATTTCATGGAATTTCTCTGCAAAGAGGGACGATGGAAGATCCCAAAGGTTGACTTTGTCTCTTTCCATCAACTCACAGGAGGTCACCTCGGAAAATTCCACTTTTCCAGTCCTCCCAGCTGGATGAAGGAGGGTCAGGAACTGCTCCCACAGGGAATTCCTCCCTCTGGATTGTGCTTCCTCTCCGAATCCGCACCCTTTGTCCATCCGGATGCTCCAAACGGGGAGCGACCGCCACAAAGCGGGAACACGGCGAGGACTTTCCCTGCTGTGCCTCCATCGGAGCCTTCCCAGGGTTTGGAACGGATTGGATCCTCAACAGGAGCTCAGGGATGGACCTAGGGAAGAGTTGGCGAGATTCCCGACCGGCTCCGTCCAACCTCAGCCTATCCCTATCCCGGATTTCTGGCTTTTCTCCTCCAGCATTTGTTTGCTTTCTCCCAGGAGCTCTGAATTTTGCTCTGTGCTTGGAACCTCAGGAACCAGGGGAAAAAAWGGGAATTACGTGCCTGGGAATGCCTTGGGTGCCCCTGGAGCTGTGTGGGATCGGGGGGACACAGAATCGTGGGATCACAGGATATCCCGAGCTGGAAAGGAYCCMCAGGGATCATCCAAGTCCAACTTCCTCCCGTTTGGCTCAGCTCCAGCTCGCGAATCCACGGATTCAGCCACAAGAGGGAGAGCGAAGCTCTGGAAAGCACCCGGGAGGCTCCCGAGGTTTGGCTGGGAGCGGGAATCTCCCGGSCGAGCATCTTCCTTGCCCCACTGGACATGGATTCGGCATTCCCGGTGTTCAGGAGAGGGTTTGTGCCAAGCCGGGAATGGAATCAAACCTCAGGGAATTCTTTTCCTTGCTTTGTTTTGCTGGGATTTTGGGATTATTGGGGCTAATTTTGCACCGAGAGGACAGAGAGAGCAAGAATTGATACATGGAATTTTGATGGAGCTGAGGGAAGG
>JACAXG010000126.1:403897-438996 GCA_018881555.1 Amblyornis subalaris
AAAGGAAAGGAAAGGAAAGGAAAGGAAAGGAAAGGAAAGGAAAGGAAAGGAAAGGAAAGGAAAGGAAAGGAAAGGAAAGGAAAGGAAAGGAAAGGTTAAAATCCATGGAAATATCCCTTTTTCCTGCCGCAATGGCAATGGAAGCAGCCCGGGTCCCGCTGACCCTCTCTCCATTACATGCCGTAATTACTCAATTATCTGGGATAAAAATATCCCATTATCCAGCGGCCCTAATGAGCCCTGGCAATGCYGCAGGGCCTGTGTTTGTCGGGAATTGTGAGGAATTCCAGCCTGGAGCCACCCTGGATCAGGCCAGAGCCGGGCAGGGAGCAGGGCTGGAGTCAAGCGCCGACACAAGGAGCTCATTAAATCCATGGTTAATTAGGGATAAAATCATTGATCCCGATTGGAAGAGTTCCCTCAGGTTCCATCCCCTGCCCGGCTCCGGCAAATTCCAGGTTTTCCACTCCTTGCTTGGATTTTATCCCAAAGCTGCTCCCGTGGGATTTCCAGGATTGGGGGTTTATTTGGGATGGGTCTCTCCCCTAAAATCTGCTCCCAAATGCGCTTTTCCGCCTTTCCCGGGAATATTCCTGCCTGTAGGGAGAGGATTTGTCTCCAGCCCAGCCTCCAGCAGAGGGGGAAGGAGCTGTGGAAAAAGGGAAGGAGGCACCCGCGGGAGAGATCCCAAAGGGTGGAAAAGTCCTTGGAATCTCCCCCAAAACAGCTCTCGGAGCTTCCCTGGAGCCGAGGTGGGAACGAGGGAGGTGGATCAGGGGATGAGGAGCCCAGAGTGGGATGCAGGGATGTGGGACAGGCTGGGACAAATCCCTGCGCTGTCACCAGTGGGAAAAACCYGAGATCCATCCCACGGAGCTCGGGAATTCTCCATTCCTTGGATTCCATGGCCTGGAGAAAAGGAGGATCRGGGGGACCTTCTGGCTCTGGACRACTCCTGASAGGAGGGGGCAGCCRGGGGGGATTTGGGATCTGCTCCCAGGGAACAGGGACAGGAGGRGAGRGAACRGCCTCARGCTGTGCCAGGGGAGGCTCAGGTTGGATATCAGCAGGAATTTCCTCATGGAAAGGATGGTCAGGCCTTGGAACTGCCYRGGGATGTTTGGAGTGCCCATCCCTGGAGCTATCCAAGGAATTCCTGGACGTGGCACTCGGTGCTCCGGTGGGGATCGGGCACGGCTTGGACTCCATGACCTCGGAGATCTTTTCCAACGTGGACGATTTGACGATTCCATGATTTTAAGCAGGCTTTTCCATTCGGCTTCCAAAGAATCTCTCCAAACTCCAGGCTTCTCTTCCAGCCCAYGGAGCAATCCACCTCCCTATGGAGAGGTTCAGCCCTTCCCGAGGATGGGAAGGAARGGCTCGGCTGGGATCTGAGGCACATCCACCCCCAGGATGGGATTTTTCCTTCTGTAACAACTCCCGGCTTGGATCTGAGGTTTCGTTTTCACGCGGCTGAGTTGGAGCTGAACATTCCCAAAAAAAAAAACCCCAAACCATTTTTCCAAACCCATCCGCCCTAAACTTCCAAATGCTGCGACATTTTGGGATTTTTGGGGTTTCTTTTAAGATGGAGAAAAAAAGCGATTCCTCTGCCGCAGGAATGGATTTTTCCCAGTGGAAAAAACCCTTCCCTCCTTTTTTTTCCATCAGCTTTTCCTCCAGGATTKCTCCACAAATATCCCATCCCGGCTTTATCGGTAATTGGATATCCACCCCGTTATCCGCCCATCCTTGGAAAAGCCAATCCGATGGAAGCGCAGACCCCCCGGAAGGTCAAATTTCCTCCCAGGCTCAGGAATACGCACGAGGAGCTGGAAATGGGATTTTTCCTGCCCCTGTCCCATCCAAACTCTGCCCGAGCCGGCTGTGGCATCCTGGAAAATCCCCCTGGAGCTGCTCCAGAGCTCTCAGCATTCCCCACGATGTTGATGGAGCTGMGTTGTGTCCAGAAATTTGGGATATTCGGCACCCGTTGGCCGGACAGCCCCAGAGGGATGGGAAAGCAGAGCCARGCGGATCCCGCTAGGATAATTTTCCTGCCTTTCGTTGGGATTCGCCCCCTGGGCCCGTCTGCTGTCGGAATATTTGGGAAGGAGGAGGGAAAATCACTCCTGGGACGAGCACGGGGCTCCTCCAGCTCGCAGGAAAAGCTTTCCCRGCTCCCACACACCCAGGAAAAGTTCCAATCCAACGGCTGGAGAGCCGGGGGGGCTGTGGAATTGTTTTTTCCCACTGGGATCAYGGCAGGGACACCAGGAGAGGACATGGAGCTGCTCCAGGCACAGCCTGAGCCAACTGAGCTCCCAAACTTTTCATTCCCAGGTGGAATTCCCAAGCTGTTAAAGATCTGAGCACCCCTGGCACAGGCAGCTCATTCCCAGGAGATCTGCAGCCTGGAATGGGAGCATGGAGAGGCCCAGCGGGATCCTGGGATAGCCCCTTGGCCTTTCCTGCTGCTGTTCCAGCCGCTGGGACGCAAACCGGGAGAATCCAGTGGTTCTGGACTGGTTCTCCACCTGCTCCATGAAAAGGGCTGGGAAGGCTCGGGAAAAGGAGCAGGGAGTTCATTACAGGGAGAGTTTGCTCATCCCACAGGGCATTGCAGTGGGAATTCTGGGAAACATGGATGGAGGAGAAGCGCCCAGTGCTGGYGTCTGGGCCTTTCCCAGTTCTCCCTCCAGCTYTGGCCRGGATTGGARGGAAGTGGGAGCAGCCTGGGAYAGCGGGAGGTGTCCCTTCCCATGGGAATGGGATGACCTCTAAGATCCCTCCCACCCCAAACCATTCCAGGATTCAAGGAAAGCACAACTCCAGCAGGAGAAAACCTTGGAATCATCCTAAAAACGYGAGGCTCGGCCTTTGTCCCCCTCTCATCGCTCTCCTGCTTTTTCCTGCATCCTTTTCCATCCCCTTCCGCCGGATTTTCCCCGGCTCCTCCGGCTGGCCTCTCCCCCCGTTGCCAGCGGATTTCTGGCCGGGATTTATCCCGCCGGGATTTATTCCCGAGCCCGCGGCGATCCCGCTTCGTTTTCCAGCCCTGGGGCTCTCCCAGTGCTCCGCGTTTTTCCCGGCTGGAAGCGCTGAGGTGTCCGTCGGTCGCTCCGGGAGGGATCGTCAGCCTTCGTTCCTCACTCAGGGATCGTTTGGGAAGTTTTTCCCCTGATTTGGAAGCGATGGATGGGGGCGGATTGGAGCCGGGATTGGGGTTTCRAAGCGCCCAAATTTCCCTGGAAAGTCGTTGGAGGAGCATTTCCCCCCAGGAAAATCCCTCCCTGAGAGGCCTAATTAGTGCTAATTAGTGCAGGGAGGTTTGGAGTGCCCATTCCCGGAGGTGTCCAAGGAATTCATGGATGTGGCACTCGGCGCTCCRGGCTGGGGACAAGGTGAGGATCGGGCGCAGCTTGGACTGGATGGGCTGGGAGGGATTTTCCAAGCCCATATTCCACGAATTCGATGGAAGAAGCTGCGTCGCACTGCTGCGTCTTGGTTTTTCCATAGGGCAACCTTCGGGAATGTGTGTGTGCCTCGGGATACGGGAAAGGACCTTTTCCTCAGCCCCAGGAGTGAACAAATCCCACTGGAGCTCCACGGCTTTGGCCGACAGGAGGAAAACCAAGGAACAAATCCCAAATCCCTTAAAATGGCGACAGAAATCCAGGGGGGAAGGGAACCAACCCAGCTTGGACGCTGCCAGGGATCCAGGGGCAGCCACAGCTTCTCTGGGAATTCCATCCCAGCCACTCCCCGCCCTCGAAGGGAAGGATTTTTCCCAACATCTGATCCAAATCTCTCCTTTTTCCATTGAAAACCCTCCTCGGGCACCTCCTGGCATCATTCCCTGCTCCAGCACTGCTTCCCAAGGCTGAGGGATCAACAGTTCCTTCCTGGGAGGAACATCCAGGCGAATTCCGGCTGTGCCTGTGGATTTCTGCTCCRAGAATTCACCCCAATTCCTGTGCCGGCGAGCTCTGGGAAGATAATCACGGAAAGAATTCCTTGCTGGAAACGCAATTAAAACATAATTAGCAATTAAAGGCAGGGCTGGCAGCCTGGATGGGGCTGGGAATGCCGGGAATGCTGTCGTGCGTCTGGATGGAGCTGGGAATCAGCAGCTTCCAGGGATAACCTTTGGAGTTCGGCAAGAGGGAGTGGGAAGATGCTTTTGTGGGGGGAAAAGCTCAAAATTTCCAAGAGATAAAAAAATTGGGGAGCGGGAGAATCCCGTCCTCCCTCCGAGGTGTCCCAACCTCAACAGGGCCTGGAAAACGAGGCTTCCATGAGATATTTGGGATAAATCACCTCCGCGGGGCTGCCTGTCGCCTGGGAGTGGAAGGATCAGCTTCAATCCTCATTTTTCCCCATGGAATTTCCCTGCTCCTGCCTGTGAACCTCAGTTTTCCAAGCTCCCCGCCCGGCTCTGCGGGATAAATCCGTGGATCATAAAACATTTGAGGCTGATCCCGACGGGAATAGGGCGGAGAGATTCCCCCTGGGATGGGGGATCCGGGAATGATTCGTTCTCCTCTGTCGTGGGATCGGGAATTGAAAATCTCCCATTGGTGGATCCAACGTTTTCAGCCCAAATCCGAACCCAAACGGTTCCAGATGGAAAAATTCCCGGAGGGAAGAAAACTTCCTGAAAACGCTGCTGTGGCAGAGGGGAAGCTTTCCCAGGTTTATTCCAGGATCCAGCCTAAAACCTGAAGTCTCAGCCTTAAAAAGTTTGGGATTTAGTTTAGGATGGCAAATGTCAGGATAATGTTAAAGGAATGGTTTGGGAGGGAAATATAAAGGGGAAAATCCTCATTTTCCTGCTTTCCCGGGCGAAAATCCCTTTGGATGGGGATTTTTCCTTGGAGCTCTCCAGATGACGACAATATCCCCTTTTGAGGGTGCTTGGGAGCTGTTTTATCTTTAGGGATGAGTTGGAAAAGGGATTTTGGAGCTCACAGGGAAGGAATTTCCCTCTGCCCCACAGCCCAGACGTGCCTGGAGCAAGRAAATTCCTTCAAAACCCTTTTTGGGAATAATTTTCCGAGGCAACCCCGACCTTTTCCAGCTCCTTGGTCATCCCAAACCAGATCACGTTGGAATGGAGAGCATCTGGAAGAGCTTGGCATGGAAAAGGAATTTCTGGGTGTTTTCCCCCCGAGGGATTTAGATCCGAATAATGATTTAACGCCATGGAAAATCCTTTAATTTCTTTGTGGGATTAATTAGTGGAATAATCTGATAACGACACATCCTGGCCTGAAATAAAAAATTAAAATGAAATCAATTAAAAAGAAAAGGAAAAAGGAATCACATCTCATCTTTCCAGGAATTCAAACGGGAGTTTGGATTCCGGAAACCTCTGGAGCTGCCCACGGTCCGACACCCAACGGTGGGAATTGAGGAAAGAGGAATCTGAGGCACGGGAACACTGGGACATGGATAAATCCCACCTGAGGGGGGATTGGGAAGCAGCATCCCGAGGTTTTCCTCGCCATTCCCGAGCCATCCAACATCCCATGGTGCAATGATGGATTTTGGAGAACAGAGCCCTGCTGCCTCCCATGGAGATTCCCACTTATCTCGTGGAGATTCCCACTTATCTCATGGAGATTCCCACTTATCTCATGGAGAGGCCTCATAACGTCTGATTTGGGAATTCAGCTCCCTTTCCTTGCGCTATTCCCACCTATCCCACGCGGGATCAGAGCTGAGGGATTCTCCCTGCCAGGGGAAATTGCTGCGATTTCCCTGGAGCGCTTTGGAAAGGGCAACATCCCGCGGGATGGGAGGGAATAAACATTCCCAGGCAGGGCCAGCAGCGCAGGGAGCGGGATCCAGGGTTTATCTGCTCCAGGGTGGTTATCCCRGTAACTTTGGCATGGAATAAAGATTTCCAGGAGGATAAACCTTGACCCTGTCACCCCCTGAGCCAGACACCGGGACACACCTCTGGGATTGAGGGATGAGCTCCCAATCCCAGGCATTATTGGCGGGAATGGGACAGGGAATAGCAGCCAAACCTTCGGAAGTGCAGGAGAAATCAAACCAACACAACAGAATTGGTTTGGAGTTATCCCAATCCTCATGGAATTCCAGGCTAATCAGGTTAATCAATCCTAGGGGAATGATTGGAGAGGGAATGGAGAGGCCCAGGCGGTCCTGGAGATATCCAACATCCATCCCAGTCCGAGAGACCTCCCAAGCTCCTCCCTGGAAACAACAACCCCACGTGGCGACGGCAAATCCCAGATTTTCATTCCTGTGACGCTCCAGGACCTCCCAGGGCGACTCCCTGAACCACGACTTCAAGGCTGGGAGGTGGAAAATTTCTCTGGATTTGGGAATTTCGATTTGTTTTTCATTTTTTGTTTGTTTAGGTTTATCCTGGGATTTGAGGAGCTGCTGGAATTTCAACTCCGGGCTGGATTCCCGATCCAACCTCTTGTCCTGGGTGGGGACGGAGTTGGGTTAGGAAGGAAAAATGCACTGGAAGGAAAATCCAGAGCCCTGCTCTCTGCTCCAAAGGGAGAATTCCCACCACATTCCTCGTGGAAAATCCTTTGTTCTTCCAGGCTTTTTGGCCCCATTTTCCCGGAGCTCCCCAGTGCCGGCTCCCATCAACATTCCAGCATGGAAGGAACATCCAAGAGCATCCCAGCCCATTCCCAGCAGAGGGACACGTTCCTTCAGGGAACAGAATCCCTTCCTGAGGAAAATCCAACGGGAGTTTGGCTCTCCAGGAGTTGGAGGAGCTCCACAGCTCGTCCCATTCCCTAGGAATGATTTCTTTGGAATTATAAAAAGAAATCGGAGCAGTCCCATCTCCCGTTTGAGATTCCTCCCAACCACCTCCATTCCCTGTTTATTTTGTCGGGATCTCCTCGTCAGTCTCGTTCCCACACGGACAGGAGGTGCCGAGATCCAWGGGGATGATTTCAGGGAATGGCATGGAGCGTCTGGCTCGGGATTCCCGCTCAGCCGCTGCGGCTCCGGAGACACCTCCCCTGCTGGGAATGTGCAAAGGGATGCCAAGAGGCCGAGCTGGGATTTTCCAGGTGTCTCCCGTCACCGGCACGGAGCTGTTGCTCCTTTTCCCTCCTGGAAAAAGCGGCTGGCGCCGCTTCCTAAACCCCAGCATTCCAGCAGGGAGGTGTTGGGCGGAAAAGCGGCACCTGGAATTGCTTGGGAAGTGCCCCAGGACAGCGTGGGCTGGGCTGGGGGCTCAATCCCGGTTCCCGGATCGGGAAGAGCCGCCGGGAAAGGGGAATGACCGACCCATCCCTCTCCATGGAGACGGATTCCCAGGCACAGCAGCTCCCTGGAGCACGGGAAAGCTTGGAAAACCTCGGTGAGCATCTTCCCGAATGCCAAACTCTCTTCCCAGGTTTTCTCACTTCTCCTTTGGGGTGGGAAGAGCCACTTCCCGCCAGGAGAAGGAGGAAGAGTCAGATTCTCCCAGAATCCCAGTAACCCAATCCCAGCCCTACCGGGAATGGAAGTGAAACTTCCCATTCCCAACCCACATAAAGAGGCTTTTGGGGAGCAGATCCCACATTCCTTTGGGATCCCACAAATCCTTTGGGATTTGTACATCCAGGTGTCAAAATATCCATGCTGGATTAAACCCCATCCCATCAGCCCCGTGGCACAGGAAACGCCTCAGGAATATTCCCTGTAATTCCAGCACTTTCCCAGCGGGTCTGAGCGGCCTCTCCAGGCCGATTCGGGAATCCTGGAGCCGCTGGAAGGGTTTGGAGCTGAGCACGACTCAGTTCTGGATTCAAACGGAATAATGGCGTTTCTGATGGATTTAAGGAGGAAAAATAATTCCCTTCATGCATAATTTATTCACTCCAAGAATTTATACCATGGGAATTGTGCACAGGAAGCACAAGGAGGGGAGAATTCCCTTTCATCCCAGGGGTCAAAGGGACATTCCAGGTGTTCCCTGCCTGGAGGAAATGTGAGAACAAATCCCGGCTCTGCTTCCCAGCCTGGTGCTCCAGGTGTCATCCCAAATCCCACCCTGAATCCCGGGAATGCGGAGAGCCTGGATCCCTCTCCTGCCCCGTGTTGATGTTTGTATGGAGAGCGAGATGGGCTCGGGAATTCCCTCGCCATGGAGGAATCCCAGGCTGGAGTTTGGGATCAGAGGAGATGGGAAAAGGCTCCAGGAGATGCCTGGGAGGAGCCTCACATAAATCCTGGGAAATTCAGGCTCCACGAAAAGAGAGAATCCATCTCAGGTACATTCCCTGGAGGAGTCTGGGGCTGCTCCTGGAATATCAGAGAGGAAAAGACCCTGGGGAGGAATCTCAGGTGAATCCAGGAGGATAAAATTCCTTGCCGAGGCCAAAGGAGGAACCCGGAGGTGGTTTTCCAYGCAGAGAGTTTGGGATGATCCCAAACAAGGCTCCCCCAGTGCCGGGACACAAAATTCCCACTGGCAGAGCAGGAATGCTGAGTTCCCCTGGCACGGGGAGCTGGAATTGCKGCTCTTCCAGAGGTTCCTGGATGCGTTGATTGGTTTTCCCCTCCATTCCTGCCCTTCCTGGCGTTCAGCTCGGTCCTCCTGGAGCTCCGTGGCCTCTCCCTGATCCAGGAAYGGGAACTCCGTGAGCTCCAAGGAAAAGGGAGCTGTGAATTTCCCCGAAATAAACGCCAGGAAATGAATGTCCCGTCGGGAGCAGATTTGTCATCCATTAATTTCCATGGATTTGGTGTTTAATACCCAAACGGGATGAGTTCCGTGAAGGATTTTCCCRGGAAAGMAGGGATGAGACGGGAGAGRGAAGGAGCAGGGGCRGGGGGGGTGACAGGGATTTTATCCCTATAAATTCAKGTGGAGAATGGAAATCCTCTTGGGAAACAGGCTGGGAGCCCAAAAGTCAGTGCATTCCCTAAAAACAGGGATGTTCCATATCCAAGGGTTCATCCCCACACCCCCAGCAAAGTCCTGGCTGCTGCTTTCCGCTCATTATTCCAAGGTTTTCCCACCTCCAGGACCAGTGGTCTCCAGTCAGAGCACGAGCCAGAAAGGGAGAGGAGAATTCCAGCAGGGAAATCAGAGCTGCCTGGAAYGTTCCCTCCCCAGCTGGAGTGGGAATTCTGACAAAGGGACAGGACGCAGGGAATGGCTTCCCACTGCCAGAGGGCRGGGATAGATGGGATATTGGGCAGGAATTGTTCCCCAAGAGGGTGGGGAGGGGCTGGGATGGAATTCCCAGAGCAGCTGTGGCTGCCCCTGGATCCCTGGGAGTGTCCAAGGCCAGGTTGGACAGGGCTTGGAGCAGCCTGGGATAGCGGGAGGTGTCCCTGCCCATGGAATGGGATCAGCTTTAAGTTCCCTCCCACCCCAAACCATCCCATGGCTCTGTGATCCCTCCTTGTTCCCAGCTCCATTGCCTGGGAAAACAAAGGCAGGGAGCCCTGCCCTAAATCCCATCCCTGTGGCATTTCTGGGATGCTCCTTCCCGGAAAACCCCGAATTCCCAGCCCAGGTTTCGCAGCAGCTCCGTTCCTTGGGGCCAAAGAATCAACGAGCTTAATGGAGCAACCATCCCATTTATTTTTATGGGATCGAACACCGTGAAAATTCCCATCCCAGGCACTAAAATCCCTCCTCTGATCACAGCATTCCCGCTTGGAGCTCCAGCACCCCCCATTCCCAGGAGAGGGGAGGGCAGGAACATCCCTAACGTGCTCAGCGGGCGGGAAAATTTCATCCCTGTCCTTTTCCAAGCGTTTACGAGCRGCCATAAAAATTCCCTCTTGCCGGTTCAGCAATTCCCACCGGATTTCCTTTTTATGGAGGAGCTCGTTCCGCACTCGGAGCGTTTCCAGACAATTCCGGGATCCCGCCGGTTGGATCGGCAGCCGTCCCATTCCCATTATCCGTGTGCACGGGGTAATGGAGGCAATGATCCGTGCCCATTATCCCAACAAGGCAAAATCCCATTAAAGCCAATGTTCGGGAATTCGTTTGACTTTGGAGGGATCATTAAAATCAGCCCTGGGAAGGGGATCCAGATCCCTGGAAACTGGAGCAGGAGGGAGGAATTCTCCTCTTTTTTTACTGGGGAGTAAAAATCCCGATTTTTGGGAGCGCTTCAATGCAGGCCAGCGGGAATTTTAGGAAGTGTCCATCCCTGCTTTCCCCTCCCCAAGCAGATTTTGGGATCTGGGATGTCTGGAAGCTCCCTGGAAGTGAGGGAGGAGGAGGAAATTCCCGGTGTGTGATGCGACATCCACGCAGGGATATCGGGACACGAAGTGATCCATGGGATGGGAGGGAGAAAACTGAATTGAGGGAAAAAATCATGGAATCGCGACCCTGAGGTGGGAGGAATTCACAGGGATCRTCCAGTCCAATCCCTGGCCCTGCACAYRCATCCCAAAATCCCAGCGTGTGCATCCCTSGGAGCGTTGTCCAAACAATCCCRGAGCTCTGGCAGCCTTGGGAATGYGCCCATTCCCTGGGGAGCCKGGTCAGYGGGAAAAAATGGATTAGCTGGGAATGTCTAATCCAGGGAAAASCACCCAGGAGGAACAGGATCATCCCCAAATGGATCAAAGGAAAAGGATGGCAGCAAAGGGACAAACCATTTCCCATCAGCTTTGGGGACAGGATGGGAAATCATGGATTTTCCTCCATCTGGGAATATTCAGACAGGAATTATTAGAGCCTTTCCCAGAGCAGCTGATTCATGGGAAAAACTCCATTTCCAGAGGTTTTTAGGGAAAGGTGATGGGAATATCTAAACATTCCCACTCCTGTCCCTGCTCCGACGGAAAATGTCATTTTCCAGATGAAAAATCCCTGTCAAACGTGGAGTCTCTGCGTTCCCTAAATTCACATTTGGAAATATGCCATTTTTTTTATTCCACTAAATCCTAAAAAAAAAGGGATTTTGCCGTTATTTTTTTTCCATGAGAACCTCGGAGTTTCTGGCTTTTCCAGGAAATATCACAGGAATCAGCAAGGAAAGTTTTAATTGAAAAAAAAATGGAAGCAATGCCGTGTTTTCCAATAGGAAATGGATCTGTTGGAAGGGCAGAGTCACCCTAATTCCCAGAGATGCTGGGGACTCTCCCGGAGTCTTTATCCCTGATTTATTCCTGTCAAAAACAGATCCTTGTCTTTGCAGGGATATCCATGGATTTGGGAAGTGTGAAGTTTCCCCACATCACGGGAAGGGGCTGGAAATCCATCCCTGCCTTCCCAAATCTTTGTCTCCGGTTTTTCAAGGGAAAAACCCAAATCCTGTGGAAGGGCAAAGCCTCCTTGAAGGGTTTGTCCCTGTTTTCCAAGGAAAAAAACCCAAATCCTGTGGAAAGGCAGAGCCTCCTTGAAGGGTTTGTCCCGGTTTTCCAAGAAACCAAATCTTCTGGAATGGCAGAGCCTCATTGAAAGGTTTCTCCCAATTTTCCAAGGAAAAAAAAGCAAATCCTGTGGAAGGACAGAGCCTCATTGAGGGGTTTGCCCCCGGTTTTCCAAGGAAAAAAACCCTCCGGAATGGCAGAGACTCATTGAAGGGTTTGCTCCCGGTTTTCCAAGAAACCAAATCCTGTGGAAAGGCAGAGCCTCCTTGAAGGGTTCCATATTTTCCAGGCAAAAAGCAGCTCAGCCCCAGGGCCAGGAAAACTCAGGATGCTCCCTCTAAAGCCTCACAGCGYGTGAACTCCGGGATAACTCTGGAGAATCCCTGGAATAAAGGTCAGGGCAGGGTTATGACATTTTCCCCTTTTCCCTCAGCACAGAACCAACTCCTGCTTCCCGGAGCTTCCCTGCGAACATCCTTCATCCCTGCAGCTTTCCCGGGAGCTCCGATCCATCGCTGGCCCACAGCCTGGAGGGCAGAGAGGTGAAATTCCCGGCTTTTCCCGGGATGGAGCTGCCAGGACCCTGCGGCCGCTCCGGGCTCAGCTCGGCAGCGAAAGGTCAAAGCCRAAGTTCCAAAGGGAAGGAATGAAAGGAGAAAGGATAATTAATGTTTCCTGGGATATTTTCCCAGCTCCTTGGCTGGGTTTTTTTTCCCTGCTCCCRGGGATGATCCTTCCTTTGTCTTTCCCTCTCTCCGGCAAAACAAATCCAGGCAGTGGAGATCTCTGAGCCCTGAAAAATAAAGGAATATAAACATTTTTCCAGCATTTTCCATCCCGTTATTCCTCCTCCATCCCGATTTTCTCCGGTATCTTTCCTCCCACTCCCACAAAAGCAGCAACAAGCGCTGCTTTTCCATGGGCACATTCCCTATTCCCTGGAAGYCTGGTCACYGCCCACCACCCTCACAGAATTCCCAAGCCTTTCCAAGACATAGAAATGGAATTGSGATCTGAGGCTTCCTATCCCTGTGGAATTCCCAACACTTATTCCGATGTTTCTGTGAGAAAACAAATCCCTGAAAACTTCAGGGCGGCACAAAAACTGCCCAGATCCAGGCGAATCCTGGTCCGGATAAATCCACCTGAAACCCTCACAAAATTCCTTAAACTCTCAAGTTGTGCAGCCTCGGGGGAATTCCTCGGCACTGAGGAGTGTGGCTTTTCCTGGGATTATCGGGATCGCTTTCCAGAAGCCTTGGAGGGAAGGTTTCCTCGGAGGAAAACCTGGAGCCYGTAATTCCGAGGAAAATCCAGAACAATTCCTACAAATCCAGCCTGACTTGGGATCTGGAGCTGATTCCTGCTCCATCTCAGCCCAGATGAGGATCTTCCCTCCGTCCTCCCCTTGGATCTGACAAATTCCCCAAAACTCAGCTCCGGATTTTCCCAGCAATGAAAGGACGGAGCCAGCCCAGCTCAGCCGCTCCCAAACTTCACGGAATTCCTCYCTTTTTCCAGCTGTTTCTGAGGTTGCCGGCTCCAGGAGAGAGGCGAGTTGCCCTGGCAACATCCCAACATTCCGCCTGGACACGGATGACCCGGCGGTCCCTGGGAAAAGGAGGAACTGGCGGAATCTGCAGCGCTCCTCCTTCCAAACCGAAGGGTTCTTCCCGTTTTCCCGGATAACCAGAGGAGCTTGAMCTCCGTGGTGAATGAGAGACAATTAAAAGGAAAAAAAAGGTGGAAGGGCTGATTTCTGGGAATTCAGGGAATATCTGGCTGCCTGGAGCCCCAGGGGAAGGCCCTGCTGCTGGAGAGCTCCCACCCTTGGAGGCTTTGGGACCACAAAGGATTTGGGATGGGGGAAGGGAGACAGCCTGGTCCAAGGGGAAGGCACTGGGAGCTGGAAGTCCCTTTATTCCCTATTTCCCACCACCAAAATCCAGGTTCCTCTCCAGGCCGGGAGACRCCCAGGGCGAGGCTTTGTGGTGGTTCCTTTCTGATCCTTAATCCCWGCCTTAATTCCTGAGTCCAGAGCCCCCCCCCAGGCTCTCCAGCGGGAAACGCAGCTCCTCCCTGCCTGGTGCAGCACAAATCCCTGGGATTTCCCGCTTGGGAATCCTCGGGATGGGCAGCGCCTCGGTGGGATGCCTGTTTTTCCAGCTGTTTCCAAAAGGAGAGGGATTTGTGCCCTGTGGAGAATCCATGGAGCTCAGCAGGAGCCTCTGCACCGGGAGAGCCGCAGTTCCCGGTAAATAATTCAGGGAGGTTTATGTAACCGGGATGTGTGTCCTGGTGGGATCTCCCAGGCTCCACGCGTTGGAGCAGGAGGGATGAGGAGGAGCAGCCAACGGCCTCGGATCCTCTGGAAAAAAAACCCCAATCCGAAGYTCTCCCATCATTCCCACCCCATTCCCCAGCCCCAGAGCGAGGAAACCCGGAAAACCACCCAGCGCGTCCTAATTCCAGCCAGGATGAAAAGATCCCAAAGGAACGACGCTCCCAGGAGCCATTAACATTCCAAGGGAGTGAAAACTTCCAGCCYAAATCCGCTGCGATTATTCCCGCTGCCGCCGGAGTTGGGATGTCAGGAGCATTTCCACGCTGTCCGGCAGCAGGAAAAGGAGATTTCGCTCCTGAGCTCGACGACTTCCATGGAGTTGAAATCTCCGAGTATCCCGCTTTTCTCTCTCTCGGTTTTTTCCCCTTTTTTTTYCYTTTATTTTTGGCCTCTTGCTTTGGATGAGAGGAAAGAAAAAAGGGAGAAGCTCAGCGCTGATCCTGTCATTCCAAGGCTGATGCTCCGATGGAATTAGGGTCRGGATCCTATTAATAATTTCAAAGGGAATTTAATGGAGCGCTTAATGCTSGAGGAGCGAGGAGATGTCAAGGAGAAGGAAAACACATTCCAGAGGCAACGCTCGGGATATCGGACCTGGGGCTCCTCCAAGGACATGGAACTGGGATTTTTCCTCATCGGAGCTGATGAATTCCTAATGAGCCACCGSGGCAGGGTTTCCTGGGATGGGCTCATCCCAAATCCAGCACCTGATTCGATCGCATCCCACCTCCCTGCTGGGAAAACCGGCCTGGAAAAACGGGAATAACGCTTAATGGGGGGGCRGRGGGGGGCCAATATTCCCCACCTTGGTGCCATCCGGGTGCTTCCAGCAGGGAAAAAACAGTGGAAAAGGGAGCAGAAGTGATGCCGGATGTGAGCACAAGGGATGGGCAGGAGCGGGGATGGGAAACAGAGGGAATTTTTCAATCAAAGGTGGGATTTTTTGGTGAAAAGCAGGAGGGGTTTGAGAGGAAAAGCTTTGGGAACGCGTGTCCTGTGGGAAAATAAAGCATTCCCAGCATTCCCACTGGCCCATCCCTGCTCTCATTCCTTTCCCACCTCCCTTCTCCCTGCCAGTGGAAAGCAGAGAGAGGGAAAGGATCAGCACCTGAAGGAAACGCAGGCACATTCCAGCAGCTGATGGAATCTTTYGTGACAGATTTTCCATGAGGAAAGGGCAGGAAATGGCAGGATTGCTGTGGCAGAAGATGATTCCAGACACACAAAAGCCACTTCGGACACCTTGGCTGCTCCTCCTGCAGGGAATTGTTTTTTTCCCTCATTCCACATTCCCAGTAGTGCTGTGAAATCCCTTTAGGAGACAGGGAAACTGAGGCAGGGAGATTCGGGATGTGGGATCGTGCAGGGAATCCCGGGCAGGAGCAGGAACAGACGATCCTTATTGAACTGTTGGGTTCATTCCCARAATCRGGGAATATCCTGAGCGGGAAGGGACCCACAGGGATCACGGATCCAACCCCTGGCCCTGCACAGACCCCCCCAGCAATCCCACCCTGTGCATTCCAAGAGCTCCTTGCTTTTAGCTGGCACTGGGGCAGTGGGATCACCTCTGCTCCAGTCTTTGTATCCCAGCAGTGGGGATCCCTTGGGATGGGCGTGTGCTTCCAGGTAATATTTTGGGAAGCTGCTGGGGCACCGTGCTGGGCCTCCCCTGACCTGCTCCTGCAAACTCATCCCAGAGATGGAAGTTTGGAGCTGAATGGAAAAGCCCAGAAATCCTTGGGGAACACCAAAGGCCCTGAACCGGCAAATCCTTGGGAACACTAAAGTCCCTGAACCACCAAATCCTTGGGAACACCAAATCCTTAGGGAACACCAAATCCTTGGGAACACCAAAGTCCCTGACCTGCCAAATCCTTGGGATCCACCAAAGCCCCTGACCTGCCAAATCCTTGGGATCCACCAAAGGCCCTGAACTGCCAAATCCTTGGGAACACCAAATCCTTGGGAACACCAAAGCCCCTGAACCACCAAATCCTTGGCAACCACCCAAATTCCTCGATCCACCAAATCCTTGGGAACCACCCAAATCTCCGTGTTCCAACCTGTCACACCACGAGTCCCCCGACCCCAAATCCCAGCAGGAGCAGCCCCAAGGAGCTCAGGAACACACCCCAACATTCCCACGGAATGCCGGCAGGCCCCATCCATAGAAATTCCCCCTGGAAGGGCCCAGGAATTCAGGATATTATTCAGGAATTATCGCTGGCGTTTAGCGGCCACGCGAGGTATTTATAGAAATCCATTAAAACAAATCCAAGCTCCTTAGGGCCTCCTCGATCCCATTCCATTCGCTCCTGGAAGCAGCCCGAGGCCATGGGATCGGTGGTTGTTATCCGCAGCTGGGAACTGGGTTAAAATCCAAAGTAGGACTAATCGGGATAAAAATAGCCCCAGCTTCCACCCGRGATGAGGCCCTGCTCGCGTCGCCGCTCATTCCTGACAAACAGCGCGGCTCCCAGAGGGAATTCCAGGGAATTGTTCCCCGTTCCCGAGCTCTGCCTCGTCTGGATTTACACCCTGCTCTTCAGCGCTGAAGGTCACCGTGGTTTTGGGATGATGGGAGCTCTGGGAAAAGGGATTTAGCTGGGAATATCCGCGATGGGAGTGGGAGTGTCTAAGGGTTGGGGTGATTTGGGATGGGGGACGTTATCCTGATCCAGTGCTTTGGGAATAGGGATGGATTCGATAACCAGGTCCTGTCCGATCCACGAGGAAATTCCTCTCTGCTCCCTTCRATCCCGGCTGAGAGCGGGAAACTCTCACTGATCCTGCAGCCTCTGGAAGCCACGCTCAGCTCCTGCTTTTCCCCCGGGATGAATTTTCCATGTCCTCAGCTCACTTCCCACCCCTTCCCTGTGGCTCAGGGCGCTGGSTCTGGCTCCTCCCCTTAGGAAGTCCCACCCCTAATTCCTCAAAGGTCTTTCCCCATTCCCAGCTTCTCCAGGCTGGTCGGGAGGCAGAGGGATCCCCACGCAGGAAGGAGTCAGTGCTCTGACCGCTCCAGCCACAGAAATTCCAAGCATTTGGCACTTTTTGGGAGACACCAACCGGCAACGCCGGAAGGAGACAGCCCAGTAGCACCAGTGCCCGGGATTTAGTGGGATACAGGAGCTGTCACCATCCCAAACCCCACACATCCCTGAGCACCCCCAGGAGCGGATCCACAGCCTCCCATTCCCGSCTCTTCCTCACCGAGGAGCCTCCAGCGCCCTTGGATAGGAAGAGTTCCAGGMCCGGATCCAAATCCCCCCCCAAGCCGCGATTTATGGGATTTTTTTTACGGAAACGAGACCATAATTGATCTCTGCRATTCTCCCTGGAAAAGCCAGCTCGGTGCAGCCTCATCCCGGCCCTATTCCAGCCCCTTCCCATAATGGGAACTATTTATGGCCTCCTCCAGAATAAAGCACATTTTGAAGGCATTTCCAGGGAGCTCAGCTCTGTTTCTCCAGCGGGTGGATAAATCGGGATAACGCAGCTCCGAGCGGGAYTTGGCAGCGCCGGAAGCTCCATGAACCCCTGCAGATGTTCAACCTTTGGAAGAGCACAAAACCCAAGCGCGGGCAGGGGTTGTATTCCCGCCCGGATTCCCGGGAATGCTGCTGCCATCCCAGAAAAATGGGGGATTCATCGCTCTTTATCTCCCTTTATCGGCACCTGACTCCCCGGAGGTGCCAAACGCTTCCAGCGCCTTTGGAAGCGGCGCAATCCCATCCCGTGCCCAGYGCCGGTTTGGAGCAGGGAAGGGCTTGGTTTTCGTGGCTTTGGGGGATGGGATGCGGCAAGGAAAACATGGAAAAATGGAGGTTCCGACTCTTGCGTTCCCCGTTCCCTGCAGAGCTCAGCACAGAGGGGAGATGATCCAAGCCCACGGCAGGAATTTGGGAGCTCCAGCTCTGGCTGCAGGATCCAGCCTGGCCAGAGGCTCCCACGGAGCTTAAATGAAAATAAAATATAAAGATGGGAAAATTTTCCCTTTTGAGGACAATATGGACACTTTGATCCGGAGATCACACAGAGAATCCATGGAAATCCTGATTTCCCGGTCGCCCTCGGGTGACTCTGGTCATGGAATCACAGAGCCCTGGAATGGTTTGGGTGGGAAGGGACCTTAGGGAACATCGAATTCCAACCCCTGCCACGGGCAGGGACAACTCCCACTATCCCAGGCTGCTCCAAGCCCYRTCCAWCCTGGCCTTGGACACTTCCAGGGATCCAGGGGCAGCCACAGCTTTTCTGGGAATCTGTGCCAGGACCTCCCCACCCTCCCAGGGAACAATTCCTTCCCCCACTCCATTCCTTGGAACAAGCGCAGCCCTGTGGGGAACAGCTTCCCACCAGGGCAGGGATAAATCCAGCAGGATGCAAATTCCCGCTGCCTCCCGCCCTGCCCTGCCGAGACATTCACGCCATGGAGTTATCAGGGAAGCGTTAACAGGAAGGCTGGGAAGGGATGGATAGAGATATCCTGGATTTAAGTCGGGAAGAGCAGGAGGAATGCATATTCGTGCCGGGCCTCCTGGGAAAGCAATTTGTGGGAATTTCAGAGGGGTGGGAGCAGCCGGCTGGCGGGAGAGGTTCTGTACGGAAYGGCTGAGGAGGTGTCGGAGGGAACAACTCTCCCTGAGCACTGGGATCGGGATTGGGATCGGGAGGGGCATCGGGATGTGGGGCTGATCCCTCTGTGGTCCCTGCACKTCCCAGGTTGTCACCTGCCCACACCAAACCCCTCTGGACGTTGTTGTCCTGCYGCTCCCAAGGTGTGCCACGGGACAGGGATGCTCCGGGAGCCTCCGGAGCGATGGTTTGGGATACAGACCCGCAGGATGGAGGAGATAAGATCCAGGTTTTTACCCCGATGGATCRTTCGGATTCTGCTGGCTGTGGCTCAGATCCTTTCTCTCAGCACTGGCACAGATTCCCAGGGAAGCTGKGGCTGCCCCTGGATCCCTGGAAGTGTCCAAGGCCGGRTCGGATGGGGCTGGGAGCAGCCTGGGATAGTGGGAGGTGTCCTTGCCCGTGGCAGGGGGGGTGAGCTCTAAGATCCSTCTCATCCCAAGCCATTCCATGATTCCCTACATTCCCTGGGTGAACAAAACCCACTCAGTGCTTGGAGCCGCCGCTCCCAAATGAGCTCAGCAGGATTCCCTCTCCAGCGCCATCCCGCTTTTCCCAATCCCCCTTGRAGCACAATGAAGAACAGGATCACTCGGCAGAGCCTTTCCAAAGCCTCCTGCTCCGCTCCCCCTGCCCGGCAGGAGGGAAGGGAAAACATTCCCAGGCGAGGGAGCTGAGCCGAATCCCATTAATTGGAGCATCCAGACCCGCAGAGTCCTCCCCCTGCTCCTCCCAGCTCCCGGGATTTCGCTTCCCTTCCCTCCCAGGGAAGGAAGGACCCATGTCCTTCGGGAGGGCTCGTCCAGGGCCATGGGGAGGCTCCCGGGGATTCCCACGGGATAAAATTCGGGACACACAACTCCTGCTTCAGGCAGGAGCTCAGATCCACCCCCAGAGGCGGCAGGAGCAGCTGTCCCTCTGTGCCCAGGGATCCGCGGGATCCGCAGGGCTTTTCCCACAGATCCACCAGGCCACCCTCGCATCCCGAAAGATGGGAGAGCAGAGAGGATGAACGGGAAAGGTGTTCCCACTGCATCCAGGCCTCTGAGGGCTTCCAACCAGCCAGGAGCTCCTGGCGCTGCAGTGGGATAAGTGTGCCGTGGGAAGGCGGCTGCAGCGCAGGGATGCGCTCCCAGCCTGGATTCGGAATTCCCGGGAGCTGYGCCGGACGTGGAGCACATTCCTTGCCTCGGCTTTGTAAAGGAAAYGGGTTTGGGATGGGAGCGGGGGAATGTCGGCATCAATTGCCCGGAGAGGCRTGGATGCTCCATCCCTGGAAGTGCCCAAGGCCAGGCTGGATGGGGCTGGGAGCAGCCTGGGATAGTGGGAGKTGTCCCTGCCCATGGAATGAGCTGATCTTTGACATCCCTCCCAACTCAAACATTCCATGATTCCCTTTGTTCCCTGGGTGGTGTCTGGGACAGCCCTGTGGGCACAGGATCCGTTCAGGGAGCTGCTGGGAATCCCAAAATCCGCACATGGACGTGACTATCCCTGTCCCTGTCTGGTTTTCCAGAGCAGAAGCAGCTTGGAAAGGCAGCTGGAACACGGACAGCGCTCCCTGCTCCCCTCCCTGGAGTGATTCCCAAGCTCTTTGCCGGCTCTGGGGGCGCTTGGCTCCCATTCCCAAGGTTTGTGGAGCCATTGGGAGCTCATTTGTTCGGGATGCAGCAGAAGTGACGTTGAGCTCGTTGATTTTTCCCTTTTCCTCCTTCCCGCCTTTCCCAGTTTCCCTCTCAAGCTCGTTCTGCAAATCCTGCTTCATTTATTACCTCGGAATTGTTGTCTTTATTTATGCACTCCTTGGAATGAGGCCAGGAAGCCACCAACAGCACGGGAAAATTCCCAGGAGTCTCCCAAGTGGGCTGGAAAATCCAGATTATCGCAGCCTTACCTGCAAGGAGCTCGATCCATGGGAAATGCTGAACGCTCCAAGCAGGAAACACTGGGAATTTGTCCCTGCTTTCGACAATTTTAGTGCTCTGCTTGTGGCCAGYGAGTTCTATCACGGAATTCCACATTTTCCTGGTGCTCTCCGGGGATTTCCGGGCTGAAAAATTCAGTTATCAAAGTTTCCTTGSATTTTTTTTCAGTCGTGTTCTTGGAAGAGGAGGTGGATTCCCCTGCCAGCACCAGGGTTTATCTGGGAGGGGCAGGAGCTTTCTCTGGGAAGGACGGGATGAAAATCCAGCTCTGGATCGCTGTGGGATCAGTGCGGGGTCATTGCAGGGGACAGGGACCCCACACACCTCCTGTACCCTGAAGGCATAAAAATAAAATAAAATAAAAATAAAATAAAATAAAATAAAATATAATATAATATAATATAATATAATATAATATAATATAATATAATATAATAAAAATAAAGTTAAATAAAATAAAATAAAATAAAGTAAAATATAAATTAAATCAAATTAAATAATAAAATAAAATAATATAAGATAAAATAAAATAAAATTAAAATTAAAACTAAAATTAAAATTAAAATTCAATTAAATCAAATTAAAAATAAAATAAAATAAAATAAAATAAAATAAAATAAAATAAAATAAAATAAAGTAATAAAACTTCAACATGCCCAGAGAACTTCCCAGGAGAGGCTTCCCGTGGTCCTTGCCAGGGAAAAGATGAGGAAATTTGTTATGGAGTGAAGTTGTCTCCTTTTTTTGCCTCTCCCAGACAACAAACCCCCCAAAGGAATCCATTTGGGAAAGAAGCATTTTCCCCAGAGTTCGGAATTCTCCGCGGTCATATCATTTCCAACACTGGAACAGAATCATGGAATCTCCTGAGCTGGGAGGGATCCCCAAGGATCRTGGAATCCAACCCCACCCTGTCCCGAGAGCCTTGTCCAAACCCTCCTGGAGCGCCTTTGGGGCCGTGCCCGTTCCCTGGAGAAGATTCCCAAAGGTGCAGCCACATCCTGGCAGGGCAGGAAGAGCCCTGGGGTTGGGATTTAGGGCTGCAGGATCCCCTCATCCCTCGTGCCCCCTCCCAACCAATCCCGAATAAAGCAGCTGGAACAGCGACGGATTTGAAGGAGGGGAAGGAAACGCTCCCGTAATCCTCCCTGAGCTGCCGCATCCAACCATCCCAGGAAACGCCATCTGCCAAATCCAGCCCAAACCCGCCCTGGGCTCCGTCCCCGGGATCCAGGGATTCACGGAGAGACCCTTCGGGACAAAGCTGCGCCTTCCACCTCATCCCGAGGGATGCTTGACCATGGAAACGGATTTATCCGTGAATCCAGGAACACTCGGAGCAGCAGCTCAGCAGCACAGGCTGCTGCTTCCCCTCTTTCCCAGAATTTCTGTCTTTCCCAGCATTCCTGTCTTTCCCAAAATCCTCTCTCCCGGTGGGTGCTCCAGGTGGATCTGAGCAGCCTCTGCTCCCTCCCTCCCTTTCCTCAGCTCCTGTTTGTCCCCAGAGAGCCAAAGGATCCTGGATCATCCCTCCCTCCCCTGCCCAGAAAACTCCTGGATGTTTCCCAATAAAATTTATCCCTTTTTTCCTATAAATATTTGTAATTAAGGATCATTTTTCCAATGGATGTCGTTGCTGGAGCAGCTGAACCAGCAGAGGCCTGGAGGAGGCTCAGCCATGCCTGGCTCAAGGAGCTCTCCTGCGCTTCCAGAGCTCCTTTGGTTTTCCCGGGATCTGCAGGATGGTGGGAATGTCCAGCAGTGGGTGGCCTCYCCAGCACCTCAGACTGAGGGATCCCATGCGATCCTGCTGATTCCACACCGAAATCCCACGGAGCCGGGGCTGGGCCTGGGATCTGCGACGCAGGGGACGTTTTCCAAGGAGCCTGGCAGGGAGACGGGAATGGGAGAGGGAGAGTGTGGGGTGGAAACATTCCTGGGCCTCCCAGCATTCCAGGGCCGGATCCAGGCTCCTTGGCATGGATGGGTTTGCCTTTCCCTTGGCTCGTGCCGGGCTCCTGATCCTTTATCCACATCCACCCTGCGCTTCCATCAGCACACGGAATGGGGGCACAGATGCCAAAACGCATCCAAGGAGCAGCAGGATTTGGCCTTTCCTGGGCAGCACAAGGGCTTGGGAATCCCAACCGGCATCACCCCGATATTGGTTTTCCCCCTGAGCAGCCCCTGGCTCAGCTTCCAAGCCGGGAATATTCCCATGGGATGCTCCACCCATCCCACTCGGCCCCAGCTCGAGCCCCATCACCCCGGACAGCAAATCCCATCCGTGTCCCGGAGCCGGGCTCTTCCAAGTGCTCTCCAGGAATCCCGAGCCAGGAAGAGCCTGAGCTGCTGTAATTCCATGCCCTCATCCAGCCCGGGCAGATTTGTGTCATTCCAAAATCCAATTAAACCCTCCGAGCCGAACCGACGGACGTCCCCGGCTCAGGGAGCAGCCTGGGAGCTCTTCCCTGGGGTTTTTCCTGCTCCAGAGGGTGGGAAGGGGCTGCCCTCAAACCCACAGCCCCCAGCTCCGGGGGAGCAGGGTCACGGATGTGCCGTTGCGGGAATGCCGGCACCGGGAATGACCCCGGGACCCGTCTGAAGTGGATAATTAACTTGGATTAAAAGCCTTTAATGGAGCGCAGGCTCCGTGATTTGCCTGGAGGCGACAGGGAAGAAGTGGAAGGAGCAGATGTTTGGATTTGCTCCTCACGGATGGGGTGGGATTTCATCCCCTTCGGAGGAATTTCATCCCCTTGGAGTGCCAGCTCCTTCTCCCAGCTCCCAAGGCGACAGCTCCCCTGGATCCRTTCCCAACCCTCTGCAAGGGCTGCAGGGAGAGGCAGGAGAGGAAAACAAAGCGGAAAGGGAGGCAAAATCCTTGGATAAATCCTCCCACCCTCCTCTGCTGCTGCCTGGAACAGCAGGAGGGAAACTGAGGCAGAGTCCCCGCGGCCCCAAATTTGCTGGAATGTCCTTAAATAATTAATCTGTAAGGAACAAAAACCCAATCCCATGGAAATCTTGGMTATCCCGAGCCGATAAGAGCTGGGATCTTGATTTTCCCATTCCCTGCGAGCTGCAGCCGCCAGAGCCCTGGATATTTTTCCCAAAATCCAGACAATAAAGCAATAACTGGAAAATGTAACGACAAATCCAATCCTGTTCTGCTCCCGGGCCCAGCCCCGGGAGAARGGATAATTCCCTCATTTCCTTGTCTCGCTCCCACATGGAAATGAATTGATTATTCCAACGCCAGCTCGTTTATCCTGGAGGAGGCTGTCGATACACGGAGAGTCCCTCCAGGTCCTTCCCGCTCCCAGGAATTCCGTCTGTCTTGGAGACAGARCGTTGCAGCAGCTGGAATATTCCCTCTCCACCATGGATGGACTCGAATCCAGCTTGGGAGGTGAATCCCAAATCCCAGCGCTCCTGGGGACTTCCTGACCTTGATCCCAAGCGGATTCTGCTCCTGGGATGGGGCAACCCTGGATGTGTGGACAGAGGGGGGAATGAGGGGCTGGAAAGCAGCGCCTGGAGAGGGATCCGGGGGTGCTGGGAGATGGAAAGTTGGATCTGGGCCGGCAGAGCCCTGGAGCAGGAGCCCCTTGGGATGATGGAGTGGGAACCCAGCAGGAAGCCCTGGGATGGTGGAGGACAAATCCCACAGGATCCCTTGGGATGATGAATCAGGACCTCTCAGAATCCTTTTGGGATGAGGGAGCAGCACCCGAGCTGGATCCCCTTGAGATGATGGAGCAGGAAACTCTTGGAATGATGAAGCAGGAACCCCTGGGGTGAAGGAGCAGGAACCCCTGGGATGGTGGATCAGGAACCTCTGGAATGATGGAGCAAGAACTCTGGGATGATGGAGCAGGAATCCCTGGGATGATGGAGCAGGAACCCCCTGGGATGGTGGAGCAAGAACTCTGGGATGATGGAGCAGGAACCCTGGGATGAAGGAGCAGGAACGCTGGGATGAACGAGCAGAAACCCCCTGGGATGATGGAGCAGAATCCCCCTGGGATGATGGAGTAGAAACCCCTGGGGATCATGGAGCAGGAAACTCTGGGATGATGGAGCAGGAACCTCTGGAATGATGGCGCAGGAAGCCCTGGGGTGATGGAGCAGAATCCACCCAGGATGAAGGAGCAGGAATCCCAGGGATGATGGGGCAGGAACCCTGGGATGATGGAGCAGGAACCCTGGGATGACGGGTGATCTACGGATCCCTGTTCCCACATTCCACCAGGAAGCTGCCCTGGGGCACATCCCGGCTTTTCCTCTGTTAGACTTGCACACTCCTGGCCTAAGGAATCARAAAATCCTTTTATTTCCTTCCCCAYRATCCCTATCCAAGGTTTAGGAGATGYAGGAGCCCCCAGCCTTCCCACGGCACCCGGAATTCCCGCCCAGCCTCCCTCCATTCCCGGGAAAAGCAGCCAGGAYGCGTCAGGGAGTCCAGCAGCCTGGTCAGGGAAGGTCTGGGAAAATCCAAATATCCAGGGAAGGGAGGGAATGTGAGGGAATCACTGCTGGGAGAGAGGGACACCAAGGAGCATCTGGGAACAGCCGGCACAGAGGGAAAACTAGGGATGGAAGCAATCCAGGCGGTCTGGACGGGAGTCCCAGGATTTGGGGTCAGATCCATGATCCATCCAGCCCGATCCTGGCTCCCAGGGCTGTATGGACAGGGGGATTGTGCCGTGATGTTCCTCTTCCGGAATAACTGCCATGGGACAAGGGGGAATGGATTCAGGCTGACAGAGTAGGGATAGATGGGATTTCGGGATAAATCCTTCCCTGCGAGGGTGGGGAGGGGCTGGGATGGAATTCCCAGAGAAGCTGTGGCTGCCCCTGGATCCCTGGAAGTGTCCAAGGCCAGGTTGGATGGGGCTTGGAGCAGCCTGGGATAGCGGGAGGTGTCCCTGCCCATGGCAGGGATGGAATGGGATGGGATGGGATGGGATGGGATGGGATGGGCTTTAAGCTCCTTCCAATCCAAACCATTCCAGGATTCTCTGACTCCGTAATTCCAACCCCTGGCACGTGTGAGGCTCCTTAAGGCAGCAGCTCCTATGCCTGAGCCTTCCAGGCTTTTCCCTGGCACCTTTTGGGATTGGTTTTGAACTCTCGGAAAATTCCGGCCCCGCAACATCCTGGAGCGAGGAGTTCCACCGGAAAAGCACCGGGAACAGCCTCCTGTTGTTCGTTTGAACTCAATCCTTGTTCTGGGAATGGCTTGGGAACAACAGCTCCTTGTTCAGCTGCCCCTGTCCAGGCCCCGATCCCGATCCCAGCTCCCTCTCAGCGCAGGCTTCGCACGGCCCCGCCGGGAAAAAGGATCCCAAAATCCCTGCCAACATCCCGACATCCCGGAGCAAACCCCACCGGGGACAAGGCATTGGTGCCGAGGAAAGGGAGAGGAGCTGCTATCCCAGAAAAAAATTCTTTCTTGTGTCCTGCCAGGAAACGTTTCCAAGGAGCAAGCCGGGGGTTTTGTGGGATCGCTGCCTCTCCCCACAGGGATGAACGAGGCTGGAAAAGCACGGAGGATTCCTGCTCCGGCCCGGCACAAACCGACTGGGGCTGGAAAAACGGGAAGGCGAAATTATTGCCGTGTCCCTGTAAGTCCAGCAGCACTTCCAGGGATATTTGGAGTGTGGGGAATGTGGATTTGGGGTGACGTGTGGGGTCCTGGACTCGATGATTCTTCCTCCTGCAGTTTCTCTTCATTCCCAGTTTTCTCCTCGAGCCGCAGGGTTGGGAGCTGAGGGGTGGATCCTGGCACATCCTGCACCTCTCCTGTGCCCACAGGTGATCCGGCTCCAGGAATATTGGGAATTTCTGCACCTTGGGATCTGTGTTTGCTGTTCCTGGGCTCTTTGGAGAGAGGAAAACAAAAGGTTTAACTTGTCATGGGTGGGGAATTCCAGGAAATCCAGCAATGTTGGACGTTCGGGACATCAGGGAAGTGATGAGAGTCAGAGAATCAGGAATCCTGGAACGGTTTGGGGTTGGGAGGGACCTTAAATCCCATCCCATTCCACCCCTGCCATGGGCAGGGACACCTTCCGCTATCCCAGGCTGCTCCTAGCCCTGTCCAACCTGGCCTTGGACACTGCCAGGGATCCAGGGGCAGCCACAGCTTCTCTGGGAATTCCATGCCAGCCCCTCCCCACCCTGTCAGGGAACAATTCCTTCCCAATATCCCATCTATCCCTGCCCTCTGGCACTGGGAAGCCATTCCCTGTGTCCTGTCCCTCCATGCCTTGTCCCAAGTCCCTCTCCAGCTCTCCTGGAGCCCCTTTAGGCCCTGGAAAGGGCTCTGAGGTCTCCCTGGATCCTTCTCCTCTCCAGGTGAACATTCCCAGCTCTCCCAGCCTGGCTCCAGAGGGGCTCCAGCCCTGGAGCAGCTCCGTGGCCTCCTCTGGACTCTCTCCAGCAGCTCCACGTCCTGAAGTTGCCCCCAGGCTCTCCAGGCCGCTGGAATTTCCAGCAGCCAATGGGCTGAGCTGCTTGGATGGGGTTTGGAAAAACACCACATGGCCGGAGGGATCTCCGGAGAAACCTCGGCCCCAGCACTTCCTTACGGAACCGAGAAACACAAGGAATTGTTGCTCCATCGGATTTCCCATCTCCTCCAGCTTCTTAATCCCATCCAGATCCGTTATTAGTGCCCATCCTGTGCTGTTTTATGGGATTCAGTGGGCTTGGAGCTGCTCTGGGATGAGAGGAGCCTTTGGAGCTGCTCAAATCCCAGAGTTTTGCCCCGATGGCCCAATTGAGGGAACAATCCCAATCCCTAAATCCCGGGGGTCATTAATCAGCTTAATTGCAGCCAATTAGGGCGGCAGGGAAAGGGCACCAAGGGGGAGCGGGAGCAGGAGCGGGAGCGGGAGCGGGAGCGGGAGCGGGAGCGGGAGCAGGAGCGCTCGGAGCAGCCTCAGCCCAACAAATGGCTCTTTGTGAGGATCTTTCCTTGGTTTTTTTTTCCTTCTGCTTCCCTTTTTTTTCCCTCCCCTTCCCTCTCTTTTTTTGGCTTCTTGCCGCGTTAATAAATAAAAAAAAAATTAAAAAAAAATCTGGGGCAAAGGGTGAGGAGGAAACTGAATTTAGGTGGATCAGGGGGAAAAAAAGGCAGGCGAATGGAAAAGGAATGGATTTGGGGCTGATTTGGAGCGTTCCTTGAAAGTCCTGGAAAATGAAAGGGAGAAGAGCCCTGACGGGAAAGGGAACAGTGGGGCCTTTCTTTGGTGTTTCACCGGGAGAGGAGGGAGGGTGCTGCCTCGATCCATGAGTTTTCCCTGCAGGAATGGCACAATGTGCATCTCAGTGCATCCCAGCCGAATATTCCCTGAATTTACCCCAAGCTGCCGCAACCCTCGGAGCCTCCCGGGGCTGCTCCTGCACCTCTCGCTCCGCAGGGATCCGTCCCAAACTCCTCCTGGAAAGCGGCAGGGAAGGAGCTGGGCTCAGGCATTCCCTCATTCCAGGCATCCCAAAGTGTTTCCTTCCCTCCCTGCCGAGGGAATCCTGCCTGGTGCAGCCGGAGCAATCCCTCCTGCCTGTGCCCCTCCATCTCCCAGGTAATTTTTCCAACCCCATGGAAAGCTGATTCCAACCCAGCCCGCCAGGAGCCACCTTTTCCATGGATTTCTGCTGCCACCAACCCCTGGCAGCTCCGACCTGGGATCACTGGTCTCTCTCATCCCTGGGAAAGCAGGAGCGGGGCAGGAATCCGCGCGTGCTGCTGGAGCAGGAAGACTTTCCATGCGCTCCATCCATCCAGGAGGACCTGGGAGAGGAACTGCTTCTCCCGAACCTCCAGGATGTCCCTCTGGAGCAGCAGGATGCCGCGGGAATGTCCCTAAAAATGTCCCTTTGTGAGGAGCGCTGGAACAACCTCAGAGCTCCAGGCTGACGGAGTGGGAATACAGAAGGAAATGTATGGAATGTCTGGAAGGAGGAAAAGCGGAGCCAGGGCCCAGCACGGGCAGAGCCAGGCCAAGGAGGGGAGGGAGAATCCCAGAGGGAATCTTTGCGTGTTTCCCATTAAAGCGCTCCGGGAGGGAGACAATTCCCTCGCCTGCCTCTTCTCCCGCACCAATTAATTCGGGAACAGGGAATTCTCCCTCCGGCTCGGCAGCCAGGCTCTTCCTTTCCCTGCTTTCCCTCAGTTTATGCGTATTTAAAACATCCTGGATCCGGGATGGCAGCACTGGGAGAGTTCCCGCCTGGAAAAGCCTGGCTCCGGCGGAGCCCGGCACCGACACCGGGATACGGAACAATCCTTGGACATCGGGACACGGAACAATCCTTGGACACCGGGACAGAAATCCATGGCCGGAAGCGCATCCAGCCCGGGCTGGTGGCAGCTGGAAATCGCTTTTTTTACGGCGTTTTTGACAGTTTTCCATTAAAATATTGAGGGATAACGTTGGATATTTTAATCCCAAAATTCGCCATCGCTGCCGGAGCAGTTCTTGGTGCTCCAGAGCGTCTTGGACCACAACATCCCGCTCAGGCAGGCATGGAAAGGAATTCCTGCGGCTCCCGGGAGCTGAGGGAGATCCTCGTGCCCGGCAGGATGCACAGGAGAGCAGCTCCTTCCCACATTCCCAATAAAAGCGGCAAAGAAACGGAGCCATCCATCGGGATCGCTGCTCTGAGCCCACCCAGGGACCTCCATCCCGAATCCTGGGAATGCCGGGAGCGACGTCAGCAGGTGGTGCTCTTCACCTGGGATCCGTGCCCCGGGATGTGGGATAAGGGGAAGCTCCCTCAGTGGTGAGGTGGGGAATGGAATTCTTGGGAATTCTTGACCCCTCGGGACCATTCGGAGCTCGAAGTGAGCAGGCTCGGCTGCTCCATTCCCTCTGGCACATCCCAGCCTGGATTTTAATCGCAGAAAAGGTTGGAAAAGATCTCCAAGGTCGTGGAGCCCACCCTGTGCCCCATCCCCACCGGAGCACCGAGTGCCGCATCCAGGAATTCCTTGGACACCTCCAGGGATGGGCACTCCAAACCTCCCTGGGCAGTTCCAAGGCCTGACCACCCTTTCCATGCAGAAATTCCTGCTGATGTCCAACCTGCCCCTCCCCTGGCACAGCCTGAGGCCGTTCCCTCTCCTCCTGTCGCTGGTTTTCCGGGAGAAGCCAACCCAGAATTCCCACCGGCAGCTGCTGGGGTGGATCCGGTGCCCTCCAGATTTTCCAGCTGGAAAACAAACAGAAAGTGGATTCCGGTTATTCCCTGCTCTCCCAACCAGCTCCATCTGCTCCTCACCATCCCTCAGCTCCCTCCTGGAGCCAGGAGCACCCTGCAGCTCCCAAGGGTGTGGAATCCTGCAGGGATTCATCTCCAGCGGTGCTGGAAGGAGCAGGATGCTCCCGGCTGCCACATCCTGGATTTCGGAACCATCCAGGGGATGGGAAAATCCAACACCACAAACCCAGCCCGACCGGTCTGGAGCTCCCGGGGAGCAAACAGGGAATCTGGGATGGCCAAACCTGCGGCATTCCCGTGGGACGATCCCAAAGTTCCTCTCTCCAAGCAGTGCCGGTGCTCCGATGATCCCAACCGGACTCGAGTCCACTCCAGCCCCAAATGGAATTTGGTGTTTCTGGGATGAATCCTCAGCCAGGGCAGGGGCTGGAGCCCGGGAAAAGGAGCTGCTTTCTGCCAGACTTCCCAACCCTCCGACATTCCTGGCGCGCTTTTCCCATCTTTCCTTCTCGGGCAGGGTCCGGATATTTTTTTAAGTGGAATTCCTACAATTTGGGTCTGATAGAAGGAATTGATATTTGGGAAAGGGCGGAAAATCCAAGCTCAGCTCCAGGACGCTTCCAGGGTCAGGCCTGGGATGTGAGGAGCAGGATAAAGGGGTTTTATTTCCAATATCTGCCATTCCTTAGGAAAGCCTTTGGGAAGCTCCAGGAATCCATGTGCCACCAGCACCCAGCCCGGGCACGGGATTGGGATTCCTGCTGGGCTCCGAGCCCCTCTCCAACTCCTTGGGAAAACTCCCTGCTCACCCTCAGGGCAGAATTCAGGGATAAATCCATGTCACTGCTTGGTTTTTTCGGGAAAAATGTGGCGCAGGGAGGTGGAATCGGCACCAGGAAAAATAAACCAGGAAAAATAAAAGAAAGGCAATTTCTGGGAGTCTTTCTTAGGAATAAAATGAATTCATTTTTAATTAGGAAGCACCAGGATTTCCTCAGGCTGGAAGGATCGGCTTTGGAACCAGGCCTGGTGTTGTTCCATTGGTTATCGATTCCCATTCCTCGGGAAGAGCAGGGATTGAGGCTGAGAGCTTCCCGAAGGCTCTGGAAAAACAGGGATTATTTATGGGAGCGACAGGAAACGGGAAATATCCTATTGATGTTCGATTAGGATCCAGCCAAGGGGCCAGGAATGTGTTCTTAAACACAATTCCAGCATTTATAGGATTATAGGAGAGGAAAAAATTCCATCGCCGTCCCTGCTGTCCCATGTAAATGGGATTTATATCCTGCATGAATGGGATGTAAATCTGGATATAAAAATATAAAATAAATGTATAGATATAAAAATGGAATTCCAGATTAATTTAGGTTTAAAAGCTCTCCAGGATCACCTCACATTCCCGAGCGCCGCATCCAGAGGTTTTTTTGGATATTCCCAGGGATGGGGACTCCCTTTGATGCTCGACCGCCCTTTTTTGTGAGGAAATTTTTCCCTAAAATCCAACCTGAACCTCCCCTCGGAGCCGTTCCCTGCGGATGAGGCGCGGAGGAGATTTGGGATTTGGGGAGGAATGATCCTTGTTTCCCTTTATCCCCTTAAAAGGGGACTCGGACACCCAAATCCCGCTCATCCCGTGGCAATCCGATACCATGGAGAGGAGCTGGAGCCCCAGGAGCACCAGAATTCCCCTTCCTCATCCTCACTTCATCCTTTTTTACGGATTTTTTCCCATTTTTTTATGGACAGACGCACGCGGGGTGAGTCCTGTCCTCCCAGATATCGTGGGAATTCATGGAATTTCGTTGCTCCCTTTTCCAGGTTTTTTTAGGCCTCACTCAGTCCGTGCTGAGCGAGGTGACAACACCACCCTGGGACATTCCCCAGCGGAGCAGGGAAAGGATTCCCAAGGGAATTCTGCTGGAGGTGAACTGCTCAAGGATGAAATGAGGAATCCTGGGGAGAGGTTCTGGCAGTTCCCAATCTCCTTTCCCCTTCCTGACCTTTCCCAGATCGTTCTTCTCCCAGAATTTCTCCCTGAACAGACCCTCCAACCGGAGCAGTTGGGATTTAACCTCCCTGGATATCCAGGTGGAATTTTTAGGCAGGAAAAGAGCCCTAAAATGAGCCTGTCCCAAAATTCCCGCCTGGATTTTCCAGGCACAACCCCCCAGGGAGCCCAGCTCTGCTTTGCTTGTCTTTCCCATGGCCTGGAATCTGGGATGAGAGCGGGAAAAATCCACACAACCCCCTGGGAAATCCAGCTTGGCTGAGCCGGGAATTTCTGGAAAAAGCCGGAAGCTCCTCCAACATGGAGGAGCTGGGAATTGGCGTGGAAAGGCAGCGGGATGAGCCAGCTCCGAGCCGGGGACGGGGCTGGAAAGCTCCTGGCTCATCCCAACTCCCGAGCATCCGTGGATCCTGATGAATATTTCACCGGGATTGAAATATTTATGGAGTTGCCCTTTCCCGCGGCTGATCCGTCATCGCTGGCTCGGAGCATTCCAGGGGGACACGGACGGAGCCTCGGGAAAGGCTCCGGCGCCACCAAAGCCATTCCCAAAAGGGGACAGCCCCGGCTGTTGTCCAAGAGGCTGTGGGAGCTCATTCTGGGATTTGGGAAGCGCTGTGGGAGCTCATTCCGGGATTTGGGAAGCGCTGTGGGAGCTCATTCCAGGATTTGGGAAGTGCTGCCGCCGCTCGGAGCTCGGAGCTGTCCCTCCGCACCAAACCTTTGTGTGTGTTCTGAATTCCAAGGATTTCAGCGTTCCCAGGCTCCGGCGGGTGCTGGAGCAGAACCTGAGAGTGGGAAGGGGCTGGCATGGAATTCCCAGAGAAGCTGTGGCTGCTCCTGGATCCCTGGAAGTGTCCAAGGCCACGTTGGAGCAGCCTGGGATAGTGGGAGGGATGGAAAAAACCTTCCAGGATTCCACAATCCCAAAATTGTGAAGGATCCAGAGAGGCAAGCAGAATCCCACAGGACTAAGGAAAATGGGAGAGAGGAGTCCTGGGAGGGGAAGAAGTGGTTCAGCCATTTCCATGGAGTTGCAGCACTTGGAATGTGGAAAATGGAGTTTCCATGGAATTCCAGCATGAACATTTTAGGAATTCCTGTATTTGCAGCAATTCCCATTGGAGGGGCTGTGGGAAGAGCCTGTCCTGGTAATCCTGGAGCTGAGGAACATTCCCATTGCACAGGGATTTGCATCCAGCACCGGCCCAATCCAAGGATTCAGGATTCGGGAAGAGCATTACAGGCTCCTCCCGGGCTGGGAAAGCTTTGGAAGCAAAGCTGGAATTGTGCTCTCCCAAGTTCCGGGAAGGTGAACAGGCGCCTCATCCCAAGTTTTCCTTCCAGGATTGCTCCTGGGAGCAGCTCCAGCCCGGAGGAGCCCAGAGCTGCCTTTCCAGAGCTTTTCCAGAGCCGCTCCCAGCTCTCTCCCTGGGAGGGAAGCAGCATCCAGGCAGAGCCTTGGGAACTTCCACCCGGAGCCATCCCGCGTGTCCCGAGCTCCCACGCATCCCAGAGCAGCTGTAATTCCCAAAAAATCCCATAATAACCCACCAGGAGCTGCCACAGAGCAGGAATGGCCGGGCCATGCCCCATCCAGGGATCCCAGCTGGATCATCCCGGATTTCCCTGCCTCCATCCCGGCACTGCCAGCCCTGGAGCTCCTTTATTCCAAGCCCTAAAACTCCTTTGCGCTTCCCCCCGGGATCATTCCCGCCCTTTTCCAGGCTGTTTTCCCGCTGGTTTTGCTTTCCCTTCCCCTCCCTGCCCTTTTCTCCCGGAGAAATGAAGTTGAGGATGGAAAAGTTCCCTGTTTTCCGGTTCGTCGCCGCTCCCCGGGCCTGTGCCGTCGGCATTCCAGAGTCGGGAATGGGATGTTTGATCCGCCTGGCAGGGCCATCCATCATTCCCAGAGCTCCTCCCATGGGAACAAAAGCTGCTCCATGGACAAAACAAGGCCAGGGATGGATAAATCCATGGAAAATGCTGTGTTCGTCCACCTGGAGCCCAGGGAGGGAGAATCGCTGGGAATTCCTGATTCCCGGGAGAGTTCTGGCCACGAGGAGTGGGATTCCCACAGCGTCATCCCACGAATGTGCGGATCCGTGGATCCCACGGCCTGAGGAAGCGGCAGAGCTTTCCCGTTCTTCCTCAGCCTGATTCCCAGGGAGGGATGGATGGGATTTGTGTCACTTCCAGGACACAGAGGAGGCTCTGGAGGCCTTCAGGGATGGAAATATTCCCTTAAATTCACATCCCTCAGGGACTGAGGTGGAAATATTCCCTTAAATTCACATCCCTCAGGGACTGAGGTGGAAATATTCCCTTAAATTCACATCCCTCAGGGATTGGGGTGGAAATATTCCCTTCAATTCCCATCCATGAGGGATTGAGGTGGAAATATTCCTTTAAATTCACATCCCTGAGGGANGTGGAAATATTCCCTTCAATTCACATCCCTCAGGGACTGGGATGGAAATATTCCCTTCAATTCCCATCCCTGAGGGACTGAGGTGGAAATATTCCCTTAAATTCCCATCCCTGAGGGATTGAGGTGGAAATATTCCCTTAAATTCCCATCCCTGAGGGATTGAGGTGGAAATATTCCCTTAAATTCCCATCCCTGAGGGATTGGTGGGTTTGAGGTGCTTCCTCATCCCAAAATCCAGCTCTGGAATCACCAGATGGTTTGATTATCCAGAAAAAAAAGGGACAAAAAGCGACTCCTGATCCCAATAAAACAGCAGCTGAACCGATCCAGAGACACTGGAATCATCCCAAACATTCCTGGGGGTGGGAAATCGGTGTCACGCGAGCTCTGGCTCCAGAGGGATTCCAAGAAAACAACTTTTCCTGGTTTTTTTTCCTTGCTCCGAGAGAAGATCCACGGGGATGAGGAGCCGAGTGATTAACCCAGGCCGGGAACCGCGGGATGCTGCCGAGGAGCAGGATTGGATCTAGGTCACCTCCAAACCTTGGGAATAAATCCCCCGCTCCGGCCCAATTCCAGCCCCCGATGGAGGAATGGGAAGGGAAAACAGCTCTGGATGCGTTTCCAGTTATTCCCGGGCTGCCCTTTAACCCTTCCCTGCCCAAAAGTGATCCCAGGGAAAGCTGGGATCCCGGGGGTGATGGGAAGAGGGATGTGGGATAGAGCAGGAACGGATCAAAGGGTTTTTTTCCCTGGAGCAGGTCAGGTTGTGGTGCTGTCCCGGTGGATTATTCCACATTTTCTCCCGGAGCAGGGAAGTCGAGCTGTTCCTGAGCCTCACTCAGCGCAGCTCCCCTTTGGAAAACTCATCCCGAATCCCACAAGGCTTTCCCTGGAATGCTGGGAGCAGAACCTGCGAAGGGTGACCTGGCTGGGATCTCCTCCCAGACCTTTTCCTGGTGTTCCTGCTGTTCCCGGGTGGTTTTGTCCCTCATCCCTCCTGGGCTCCTTCTCCTTCCTCTCAGGGATTCTTTTCCTCCTTTTCCAACAATTATAATAATGGAGTTGTTATATATAATATAATATAATATAATATAATATAATATAATATAATATAATATAATATAATATAATATAATATAATATTTAATATATATAATATAATATAATATAATA
>JACAXG010000126.1:445541-463945 GCA_018881555.1 Amblyornis subalaris
CAGGGTAAATTCCCACTGAAGGTGACATGGAAAAGCAGCAGGAAGGGTTTGTGTTCCAGGGAATGACAAAGCTCTGCTGACAGCCCGGCCTGGCGCTGCCTTCATGCTCCGTGAGCACACATCCCGCGGGATTTCCCTCTGGAAAGGGCCTTCCGCGTGCTTTAAAGGGAGCTTTGGCTCCAAGAGGGATCGGATGAAGCTTCCAKTGCCTGGCGTGAGCACTGGAGGAGGGAAAACCATCCTCATCCTCACCCCTGGGACAGTCTGGATCTTCACTTCCGCTCCATCCTGAGGGGGCGAATTCCAGCCCGGCGAATTCCAGAGGTGAATTCCAGTTTCCAGAGCCGAAAGGCTTGGGCCAGGTGTGCRGCTGGGCTGGAGGAGCTCAGATTGGAGCTGGAATCTCTCCGTTTATCCAGGTTCCCCACCAGGATGTGCTGGCACTGAGCATCAGCAAGGAGAGGCTCCGGGAGTCACCGGGAATTTATAAAACCTGGGAAAATCCTCAGCCACAAATACTCGGTAAAATATCCAGGCACAGGAGGAGCAAGGAAATCCCACTGCCAGCATCCCACTGCCAGCATCCCACTGTCCTATCCTGCGCCATCCCAGCCCACCCCGACCCCGGAATTCCACAGCTCCCATCTCCCTGTACAACTCTCCCTCCTCCAGGCCTCTCTCCAGTGGGAAAATCCTCTCCTTTCCCACCAGGGAGCCTCTGACGGGCTCACCCTCCCAGGGAACAATTCCTTCCCGATATCCCACCTCTCCCTGCCCTCTGGCACTGGGAAGCCATTCCCTGTGTCCCRCCCTTCCATGACCTCTGGCTGTTCCGGAGGTCACAGCCGCCCTGACCCCACACTCTGGCCACCAGCAGGAAGTGGATTTTATTGGAAACTCCGAACTTTTATTGGGAACTCCGAATTTTTATTGGGAACTCCGAATTTTTATTGGGAACTCCATACAGACCACATTCCCTGCCTCAGCACGCCGGGAATGGCAGCTCTGGGCTGCTCCCTGGATCCTGGATGTGCTCAAACCCCACCCCAGGCAGCACTTTGGGAGGAATTCCATCTTGGAAAATGTTGTTCAAAGGAAAAATTCCCCTTCCGGAGGCTCCACACCCCCCTGGACCCTCCCTACCTTCCTCTCCAGGCAAACCCATGGAGCCTCAGGAGCAGCAGGAGGGGAGAGTGGCCAGAGGGGGGTTGGGAAGCAGGAGATGCCCATAAATCCACACATCCACATCCCTGACACCGGGATAAATCCGCATCCCTGACACCGGGATGAGTGGGGGTCCCGTCCCTTTTCCAGTGGGAATTTCCGCCTGTCCAAGCCCACAAGCAGCAGASCCCAAGCTGGCCCTTAAATCGTGGAATTACAGGAACACCTTCCAGACAGATCCTACCAAAAAATATGGGAAAAGAGGGAGACAGCCGTAAATATCCAGCAGGAAAAGGGGATTTTCATCCACAGGRGGACCCGGCAGCGATGGGAACATCACCTTGGAACGGGATCCTTTATCTGCCCAATCAGGGCCCTCTTGTCCCATTAAATCCATTTAATCAGGAGAGTTTTATGGGAAGCAGGTCCTGTCCCTGGGAGAAGGAAGGCGGGAATGAAGRATTTGCCGGGAGGACACCAAAAAAAAAAGAGATTCCCACGGAAAAAGATATAAATTGTGGAAAGATGACCTGGCCCAATTTTTAAGTTTATTTTTTTTCAGGCAGAGAGAAATAAATGTTMTTATTGATGGTTCTGACCCAAAACAGGGAACAGCAAAATGGTGATGCACTCAGGGCAGGAGGGAAAATGGGAAGAGGAGGAATATCCTGTCGGATCCGTCTTGAGGGCAGGTTTGGAATATTTGGGTTAATCCCTGAGGGAGGAGGACTCCTTGCCTCGATCCTTTCCGGCAGCACACGCTGGAAGGGCTCTGGTGAGGAAACAGGAGCAGCCCCCATTCCCACCTCTGGAATACGCTCCGAATCCTTCCGCGGGGGAGAAAAATCCCGACATCAACGGAATCAAAGTGGGAATGCAGAGCGGGGAACGAAGGGAATAAACCAGGAGCAAAACAAAATCTGCCCCAGCCGAAGGAAAAGCGCAGGGAAAGCTCTGCTGCCGGCAAATCCGAGCATCCTCCGGGAGAGGAGCACGGGAATGGAAAGGCACCATTTTGGGGATAAAGGCCACGCTGGAATTACTGCTGGATGTTATCCCGAAAGGGAGATAATGCCTGGATTACAGCTCCGAACTCCGATCGCCTTAAGCTGGAGGAACAAGGGAAGGGGGAGCTCCCGGGGAGGGAGGTTTGGATTCCAGGGCCGCCAGGAGCCGCACGGAGCCGGACTCCGGGCTCTGGGATGTTTAATGTGTGGATCAATTCAGGCTTTCTTTGGGAGCAATTTAAGGAAAAGGCATCTGGAATAAAGTCTGGAGTAACTGAAGCTCGCTGGAAGCAGAGGCAGCAGAAGGTCAGGGCTTGGATGTGGGCAGAAAGCAGGGATGTGGGGGATGGAAAGGGGCCTGGTTTGGGCAGTGCCGGAGGATTTCCCGCCTGGATTTGCGGCTTGGAGTCCCTGCACCGCTGCCTCCATCCCACAGCTGCACGTGGGGGGTGCACGGCCTTCCCCAGCTTCTCATTCCAAGGTTTTCCTCTCCTGCCAAGGGATGGGAGGTGCCCCAGGCTGCCAGCAGCATCCTTTGGAGAGGAGGGATCCCAGCGGGCACAGGGTGAGGAATCAGAGATGAAACTCCAGCGGGAAAATCAAAATCTGGGCTTTGTCCCCTCTGTGCCTGCCCTGGCTGCTCCGGGAGCGAATCCTTCATTCCCGCCGATKTCATGGATTGCCCACCCAGCCTCATCCAAGCATCCCTTTAAACTCTGTGCTGACCCACGGCTTTGCAGTGCCTCTCCCTGGGTGTTTCTCCGTGCCTGYCAGAAGAAAGACAGGAAAACATCTGGGAATAACATTTTCGAGGTGTTTTTTCCCTGCTTTTTGCGGAATTGGGGTGTGAGGTTTCCACCAGTCACCATCCGCCGGTCACGGGGACACTCCGTGGCAAAGGAGGTGGGAAAACCGGTTAGGAATGGGATTAAATCAACCAGGATTGTGCAGCCGGGAGCAATCCCGGCTCCAGGTCCAGCTGAGTATCCAAACCCGGGTCTGGATGAGATCCGAGCGGGAAAGCAGGAGGTCCAGCAGCTCTGGAACCACCCAAAGCCTCGGAAGAGTAAATTTAACTGAGGCTTCACATCAAACCGACCTCGGCTCAGCCCATCCAGGAGCCAAATCACCAAGGGAATAATCCCACGAATTCCCACAAATGGGAATCATCCTCGGAGCTTGGGACAGCAGCAGATTCCCAGTGYGGGAACAGGCAGAGCTGCCCAATCCCTGAGCTCAGCATCCTCGGATCCCGCTGGCCAAACCCGCGTTCATTTCCTGAACTCCAAACGAACTTCCCACAGGCACCGGGATCCTCCAGGCTTGGTTTTATCCAGGGGTCARGGTGGTGGCCTGATCCGTTGGAATTTTCACCCCACAGAGGCTGAGCTGCTTTTCCCGGGCAGTTCCCTCGGATTTCACCCTGGGACACTTCAATCCGAGCAGGAAACACTTGGCAAAATGAGAAAYTGTGGGAATCAGAGGCTGCACCGCGAAGATTTGAGTGTTCCAGAGGGGGGAGGGCACTTCTCCCAACCCCATCCAACCTCTGCTTCCATGGATTTCTTTGTGCTCAGCCGTCGGCTCTCAGTAACCACATTTTACCATTAAAAACCTCAATTTGTTCCCAACGCAGCAGCCCCGGGAATGCTGCATCCCATCTTTCCGCCACCCCACGGAGCTCCCACAGCGAGCCAAGCCCTGCTCCCGATTACAGGAGAGCCAATTCACSGCAAATTCCCGTGACGGGAGGGAGGGAACGCTGGGAGCTGCTGGAATCGCATCGCAGGGATTTGCGAATTCCCGAGGGAGCCGTCGGTGGGAGCAGGGACAGGATCCAGTGGGAGTTTTCCAGAGGCTTGGCACGGGTGAAGCCATGGGGTGTCACCGCCCCGGCTCCGCGTGGCAGAGATTTGGCAAACTGAGCCCTTGGACGGCATTCCCTATTTTTTTATGCTCCCACCCACGCGGGAAAACCCCGTTTTCCAGCGGCAGAAAGCCGGGAGCGGGGATGGGAACTCGCAGCGCTGTCCCTGCCACCATCCCACTCCCCCAGGCTGGGATGAATCCCTTCCTTTTGCATCCATGAGCGCGGAGCTCCAGCTGGGAGTTCTGGCATCAAAGCCACAACAGCGCCGGCTGCACTTGAAAGGCAAAATCCCTGGGAAAACACCACCCCCATTCCCAACAACATTCCCGAGCCTGTCCGGCGGCAGAGCCGGGACTTCCAACGGAGCGTCCCGGCCCTCGCGTGACTCCTTTTCCATGGGAAGCCCTTCCCGGCCCCGCGGTGGGTGAGGATGTGCCGGGGCTCTCCTGGCTGCCACAGAGCTCCCATGGTGGAGGGAAAACAATGGGATCACCCCGAGCTCATGGATGGGGATGAGATGGGATGGGATAGGATGGGATGGGATGGGATGGGATGGGATGGGATGGGATGGGATGGGATGGGATGGGATGGGGGACCAGCATTTTGATGTGCACCCCGTTAACTTTCGGGGCTCGGCACCACAGCGTTCCCGCTGCAAACAGGGATTCCATGGATTGGGAGATCCCAGGGAGAGCTGGGAATCAGGGATCAGGGTGTTCAGGGTCCCTCATCTTCCCCAGAATGTGTTGGACCAACTGCAGCTTTTCCCTGCTGCTGCTGCTTTCCCATCCCTCTCCCGAACGCTCTGAGCAGTTGGGAAAAGCCCCATTTCCTGAGCTTCCCGTATCCATCCTTATTCCAGCGCCCAGAGGGAGCTGCTCCCGAGCTCCAGCCCTTGCACCCTTCACCCGCCCACTGYCCAAAATTCCTGCAGTGGAATCATCATGGAATGGCTTGGGTTGGAAAGGATCTTAAATCCCATCCCATCCCATCCCACCCCTGCCAAGGGCAGGGACACCTCCCGCTATCCCAGGCTGCTCCAAGCCCCATCCAACCTGGCCTTGGACACTCCCAAGGACCCAGGGGCAGCTTCTCTGGGAATTGGTGCCAGGACCTCAGCAGCTGCTCCATCCCTGATCCCTTTTATTTCATCCCACAAACCACGGATCCCGTTTGCTCCATGGGGGAGGAATGTGGTGCCGGGGTTGGAGGAGCCCCGGCTGCTCCATGTGGGATGCTTTGATTCCAWGTTTTTCCCTTGTTGACTGGAGAAGTTGGGAGCCAGACAAGGCAGGATCTCTCCACAAGGTGCTGGCAGAGGAGTTACATCCTTCTGGGGTTTCTTGGGAAAGGAAATTCCACTTGGGATGTGGCTCCCCCGCCACTCCGCTATGGATGGAAGCAGGAGGTGACTGAGGAGCTGGCACACGGCTCCTCCGGGATCACGGGAACAGACTCCAAAGCAAATCCCTCTCCGAGGCTCGGCAGGAAAAGCTGCACTTCAGGGGCCTGGAGTTCAAAGGMTTTTATCCCCCGGGATCCTGGCCGGGAATGAGAGGAGCTGCACGTGGGTGGCAGGGCTGTGGCGGGYCCTGGAGCCAAACGTCTGGGAAGAGGCCTCTCCCTCGGAGCATCTGGATTCCAAACTGTTCCAGAGCCGCTCGGTACTGCGGGATAAATCCAGGCTTCCCCCAGCAGAGCCTGGAGCCCTTCCCTGCCATCCCAGTGGGATAAATCCAGGCTTCCTCCAGTAGATCCCATTCCTGCCATCCCAGTGGGTTAAATCCAGGCTTCCCCCAGCAGCACCCTGAGCATTCCCCATGAAAGGCAGGAAAATTCCCTGTCAAAGGCAAGAAAATTCCCTATCAAAGGCAGGAAAATTCCCTGTCAAAGGCAAGAAAATTCCCTACCAAAGGCAGGAAAATTCCCTGTCAAAGGCAAGAAAATTCCCTACCAAAGGCAGGAAAATTCCCTGTCAAAGGCAGGAAATCTCAGCCACGTGTCTGAAGGAGACTTGAAAGCTTTCTGTTGTTGTGTGGGCAGTGGTAATTTGGTTCCCAAAAAAAAAGAAAAAAATCAAGGAAGAGCCTTCCTTTTTTTTCCGGAACTCTCCCAGATGTTTGTGGTTTGGGATTTTTTTATTCCTTTTTTGTGGCAGTTCCTGGTTTGTGTCGTGTTTATTGGAAGCTGCTCCGCTCACCCAGCCCGAGGGGGGTGGGACAGCTGGGATCCCATCAAAGGGATCTGGAGAGCAGCGGCTCATCCAAAGCTTTGCTCTGCTTCCCTGCCGGAGAGGGATGGGATGGGATGGGATGGGATGGGATGGGATGGGATGGAATGGAATGGAATGGAATGGAATGGAATGGAATGGTGGGGAAGAGCTTTAAAGGGCGGGTGTTCCCCGCGTCCCACAAAAAGCGCGGAAATTGAGGCTTAAAGGAAGGAAGTTCCGCAGACGAACTCAGGGATTTCTCCAGCGCGACATTCCCGAAGTCCTCAGCACCTCTCCGTGTGCCGRGTGGGAAGTGCAGGCGCCTGGAAGAGGAAGGATCTTCGGGAGAGCCCCAAGMGTGAGCTGAGTCCTGCCCCCAGCAGGGCAGGAGTGGCTGTTCCAGGTGTCCCCTGTGAAAGGTGGAGAAGGGAAAGGCTTTGGAAAACTGGGAAAAAAATCATGGAATGGTTTGGGTGGAAAGGGACCTTAAAATTCATCTCATTCCACCCCTGCCACGTGCAGGGACACGTGCAACTTCCACTGTCCCAGGGTGCTCCTGGGGGTGCTCACCTGGAGARGAGAAGGATCCAGGGAGACCTCAGAGCCCCTGCCAGGGCCTGAAGGGGCTCCAGGAGAGCTGGAGAGGGACTTGGGACAAGGCATGGAGGGACAGGACACAGGGAATGGCTTCCCAGTGCCAGAGGGCAGGGTCAGATGGGATATTGGGAAGGAATTGTTCCCTGGGATGGTGGGGAGGGGCTGGGATGGAATTCCCAGGGAAGCTGTGGCTGCCCCTGGATCCCTGGCATTGTCCAAGGCCAGGTTGGACGGGGCTTGGAGCAGCCTGGGATAGTGGGAAGAGTCCCTTCCTTTTATTTCCACTAAACTGGGAGAGAAATTCCATCCCCGAGACTCCTTCCCCTGCTCACTGAAGTCAGCCAGGCTTGCAAGGAAATTCCAGGAGCATCCAGGTCTTCCAGAGCCAGTTCAACACAGGAACTGCAGCAGCCCCAGGTTTAACTCCTCTCTAATTGACTTTCCCACTTGGAAGATGCTCCAAGAAATCCTCCAGTTCCCTCCTGCCGGGGACACGGGATGCTCCAGGCCTGGCTTTGGATGGGGTGGGATGTCCGGGCTGGATCTGGCAAAGTCATGGCAAGGGACACCAGGAATGGGAGGTTGGTGTTGTGAAATCCATGGCTCCCTGAGACCATCCCAAGCTTTGGCTGTTTCATGGAATGGTGGAATTATCCAGGCTGGAAAAGCCCTCTGAGATCATCATTCCMACCATTCCCCAGCCCTGCCACACCCCYCCACGTCCCCAAGTGCYRCATCCACAGGTTTTTGGACATTCCAGGGACAATAATTCCACCGTCCCTGGGCTGCCCATCCCAACGCTTGGCACCCACTTTTACCTAAATTCCAGTTCCCGGTTCATGGGGTCCCCTTTTCCAAGAGGAGAGAGGGGCAGCTCAGGAGCGTGTCCGAGACTCTGGAATTGCCAGACTTTTGGGAAAACCTTTCCATTTTAGACAGGCCCAGCTCCTCCCTCTGCCTCCGATCCCTCCAGGGGTTCCAAGGCGCTCCCGTCACATGACAAATATTGGGATTAAATCCCTCTTTTGCTGAGTGACAACATCCCCCAACTCCATTCCAGAACATCCCGTGAGAGCCTCGTTTTGCTCCGGCTTTTCCTGCGTTCCTGTCTATTTATATCCGCCCTCTCCACACCTCACAGCCGCGGGAATAACCGATAGGAAGCGCTTGGAGCGTGTCTTGATTAGTCTGACATGAGCAAGCTCCGACGTCTTTAGCTAATTGATGGATTTCGGCGCGATTGGATCGCGGGAACGGAGCGAGGATTCCGTGGGGAGCTGGAACAAATCGTGCTCGTCTCTCCGGGCTGGGATGTTGGACACGGCAGCTGACGAGGGATTGGAAACACTTCCAAAGGAGCCATGGAGCTGCAAAARTTGTTTTATTATCCACCCAAAAAAATTGTTATCCGCACAAAAATTGTGAGTTCAGMACCAGASGATCCCGGAGCGGAGCTGGAATCTGCCCCACGGCAGCTGCAGCCTCCAGAGATGGAGTTCGGAAAAGGGAGAGGGATGGATCCATCGGGTCCTTCCCCGCACGCCGTTGTCGAGGCAGCATTCCAGGGTGGGCCAACGCATCCCATAGGGAAGGCCCGTGGGAGCTGGGATGGCCCCGCTGGTGCCAGTGGGATGGGAAGGGAATGATGGGATTCCATCCGGGTTCTGTGTTGGAGCTTCTCCTGGGGGTGCTCGCCCGGAGAAGGGAAGGATCCAGGGAGACCTCAGAGCCCCTGCCAGGGCCTAAAGGGGCTCCAGGAGAGCTGGAGAGGGACTTGGGACAAGGCACGGAGGGACAGGACACAGGGAATGGCTTCCCAGTGCCAGAGAGCAGGGATAGACGGGATATTGGGAAGGAATTGTTGGCTGGGAGGGTGGGGAGGGGCTGGGATGGAATTCCCAGGGAAGCTGTGGCTGCCCCTGGATCCCTGGCAGCGTCCAAGGCCAGGCTGGACAGGGCTTGGAGCAGCCTGGGATAGTGGGATGTGTCCCTGGGGGTGGAATGAGATGATCCTTAAGTTCCCTTCCCACCCAACCCATCCCATGGCTCTGTGCCACCCCTGCAGCCCCATCCCAGCTCCATCCCCTCCCCACTCCCCGGGAAGGACACGGCCGTGTCCAAGCCGTGCCRAGGAGGAGGAAGCAGCAGCATTTCCCAGCTCCCTGTCCCCGCTGGATGCCTCCAAAGCGTCTGACGCGGAGTCCATTCCCACAGGAGACGATCCCTGCCGTTTGGGATGGATGATAAGGAAAAGCTCCYGTTATCAGCGAGCGGCTGGGCCCAGCAGGGCAGATCCGATCTCGGCACATCCAGGCGGATCCCATTGCTAAAGGAGCTGATTGTTGGGCCTGATCTATCCAGGGAAAAATAATAACCATTCCTTTTGTCCTCCACRAGCACAAATCAGCGTTCCCGCTCTGCCTGCTCCGTGATCGGCACTGCCGGGCCCCTGGGAATGCCAAAAATTCCCATTTCCCTTTCGGCTGCTCCGTCTGCTCCAGCTGAAGGAGGCAAGGAAAGGTCTCCTGCTTTSAAAGGGGCGCGGGGTGGGAACAGAACCTCTGGATGAGACAGAACCTCTGGGTGGGAACACACATGGCTCCGGGCTCAGTTCTGAGCCCTCAGGAAAAGGACATGGAGGGGCTGGAGCRTGTCCAGGGAAGGGAACGGAGCTGGAGGAGCGGCTGGAGAATCCTGAGGGAGCTGGGAAAGGGGCTCAGCCTGGGGAAAAGGGGGATCAGGGGGCACCTTCTGGCTCTGCACAACTCCTGACAGGAAGGGGCAGCCAAGGGGRATTGGGCTCTGCTCCCAGGGAACAGAAGGAATGGAAGCTCCTGCTCAGCCTCTGTGGATGGAGTTGAACTCCAGGGTTTTGTGATCTCTCCCAAAAAAATCCATGGGCTCCCCAATCAAAGGTTGGACTGRATGATCTTGGAGGTCTTTTCCAACCCTGAGGATTCCCGGATTCCACGATCCTGAGTGCATTTCCTGGCCCCTCTCCCAGTTCCGTGGTGCCTTTGCAGGGATGCAAATATCCCACAGGGAGCAGATTTGGGGTCTTTTCGGTGTTTGTCCCGAGCTACTCTGGACACTCTGGGCAATCGGATCCAGGGATCCGGGAGATTGGATYCCATCTCCACCCCGGGCTGCAGCTCCTTGCTGCCTTGCTCGGCTTCCCAAACATTCCCACTTATTTCAACTCGCGGTACAAAGCGTTTCACGGGATTATCCGGCGCCTCTGGGAGCTCCGGAGGAGGCAGAAAGAATGAAAAATGATTAATTAGGTTATTATTAATTTATTATCGCTCATTGCTGACGCTCGGCTCGGCTCCGGCTGCTGGAACRGTGGTTGGAGGTGGCAGGAGATTCCATGAGGAGATGATCCTGCTCCAACACCATCTCCTGGGGCAAGCGGGATGGGGAATGGGGAGGAGGCGAAGGAGCTCCTCAGACACATCCAGGAAAAAAAACAGCCCAGGATTTCCATAAATATTAAATGGAGGAATTGTTCCCTGTGAGGGGGATGGGATGGAATTCCCAGAGGCTTGCCCCATCCCTGGAAGTGTCCAAGGCCAGGCTGGACAGGGYTTGGAGCAACCTGGGATAGTGGAAGGTGTCCCTGGCGGGGGTAGGACTGGATGGGCTTTAATGTCCTTTCCCACCCAAACCATTCCAAGATTCCAYGACCTTTTAGGAGAGGTGGCAGCAGCGTGGGGAACAATTTAAGGATGCGAGTAGGGATTTTTTTTTTCCCGGAGCAGAAAGCCAGGTGAGATGGGAATGTTGTGATCCAAAACGTTTCGGGTGGAGCAGGAGAACAAGGAACGGGTTCCGGACGCATTATCCCACACCGGGCCGGATCAGGGTGTGTCCAACCTAAACCATCCTCCAACTTTTCCTGTCAACCCATGGAGACCTGAGAACATCCCTGAGAACATCCCTGAGAACATCCCTGAGAACATCCCTGGGAACATCAGGATTCGGACACGTCCCTCCCCATGGCAGAGCTTCCAAGGGGACGCTCGCTCTACTCCCAGGGAACAAGCGACAGGACAAGAGCCAGGGGAGGCCAAGATTGGATATCAGGGAAGAAATTCCTCATGGAARGGGTTGTCAGGCACTGGAACGAAGTCACTGGAGTCTCCATCCTTGGAAGTGTTCCAGGAAATGTGCGGAAGTGGCTCCTGGGGACAGGGGCAGTGGTGGCCCGGGCAGAGCTGGGTTGAAGTTTGGACTCGCTGATCTTTTCCAGCCGGAAGGATTCCATGATTCCAAGACATCCTGGGCAAGAAATGCCTGGAACCTGGCTCGTTTTTAGAGCTTTTCCACAGATTTTGGCTGCTCTTGCCTCGTTTCGGATTCCAAGTGCTGGGCTGGAAAAACGGGAAYGCCCTGAGGGACAATAATGTGGATTGAGAGTGAAACCTGAGCCCGGCTGGGCACAAGGCCTCAGCTTCCCGGGCAGGAATTAACTCCAAACCATCCCTGCCGAGAGGAAAACTCCAGCTCTGGGAGCAGCAGAAGGAATCATTTCCATCCTGATGCCATGAGGGAAAATATCRGATTGGAGGGATTGGAGAGGAATCCCTGCCTGTGCCTCAGTTTCCCTAAGGGAAGCCAGAGAAACAGCTCAGCCCAAAAAGCCTTGGCATTATGGAATTCCCGGGAAATCCCTTTGATTTGCRCCAAACGAAGGCAAAATCCAAATCAAGGTGTTCATTCCCAGCGTCCAGAAATGGACAACAGAGCTGGGAATGTTTGGAGGAGACGCAGGTGAGGGAATAAAGGAAAAAAACCACATTTCCCAGGGGATCCCCTATCCTGCTGCCCCTCAAATTCCATGTTCTGGTGGGGGGCTCTGCCTATTCCCAGGGGATTCCACCTTCGAGCATCCCGGCTTTGCAGGGAAAGGAGCAAATCCCTGATTTCCCGACCTTGAGCTGCAAAGCCGCAACATTCCTGGCGAAAACTCCTCCTGCCCTGTGTGAGGAGTATCCCAGCGACTGTGGAACGCCAGGATTGGCAGCTGGAGGARCAGAGGCCACTTCTCACATTCCCGAAAGGAGCTCCTGCCAGGCAGGAGGTGCTGGGAGGAGATGGGATCCAGCTGGATCCAGTCTGGTGGTCCTGGCGTCCAGCAGACTTCCCAAGCACTTCCAGACTCCTGCGGCGGTGGTTTTTAAAGGGAATGCTGAGGATTTCTAGGGTGGGATGCAAGGATCACCCAGCAGCTCCTCCTGCCAGGAAAGTTTGGATCAGACCTGGAGAGTTCCCCCAGCTGTGGGAGAAGGTGTGGGGGGGTGTTCCCCCTCTGTCACAATCCTTTTCCCAAAATTCAAGTTCAAAGGATCACAGAATCCTGGAATGGTTTGGGTTGGAAAGGGCCTTAGGGAACATCTAATTCCAACTCCCTGCCACGGGCAGGGACAGCTCCCACTATCCCAGGCTGCTCCAAGCCCTGTCCAWCCTGGCCTTGGACACCCCCAGGGATCCAGGGGCAGCCACAGCTTCTCTGGGAATTCCATCCCAGCCTCTCCTCACYCTCCCAGGGAACAATTCCTTCCCAATATCCCRTCTATCCCTGCYCTCTGGCACTGGGAAGCCATTCCCTGTGTCCTGTCCCTCCRKGCCTTGTCCCAAGTCCCTCTCCAGCTCTCCTGGAGCCCCTTTAGGCCCTGGCAGGGGCTCTGAGGTCTCCCTGGATCCTTCTCTTCTCCAGGTGAGCACCCCCAGCTTGAGAATCATGGAATCATGGAATCATGGAATGGTTTGAGCCCCTAAAGACCACTCAGTCCCACCCAGGGACACCTTCCACTATCCCAGGCTGCTCCAAGCCACGTCCAACCTGGCCTTGGACACTGCCAGGGATCCAGGTGCAGCCACAGCTCCTCTGGGAATTCCATCGCAGCCCCTTCCCACCCTCCCAGGGAGGAATTCCTTYCCAATATCCCACCTGACCCCGCTCTCAGTTCTTAGCCCTCCTGTAACTCAGTGGGCTGAGTCCAGGGAGAATTCCCACATCCACGGAAACACCAATCCACGGCGGGAGCAGTGGAAGTATTTCCCTCTGGAAGCCACTTCCAGGGAAGCACTTTGGCACGAGCTCCATCAGAACCAGCTGCCCCAATTCCCCATTCCCAGCYGCTCCGAGACGACGAGAGGGGATCACCAAAAACGAGGGAGGCAGGATGGGATCGGAACGTTTGGATTGGATCGGAACGGGAACTCCGGAAGGGATTATTATCCTTGTGATTGTTGTTGTTTCGTTCCAGGCGGCAGCGGCTGCTCCCTATTATTTTTAATTGGCTTTGTTCCTCGTTAGGTCGGACACAGCCTGTCAGCCGGCACAATCCCGCATGRAATGCAAATCCAGGCACCGCACGGCCGGGCTCCAGCCGTCCCGGATAAATACGGATTTTTCCGAGCGTTTCTGTAGCGGGAAATATTCCCTCAGGGAATGCTCTGTCCTCTCAGAGGTAGGACACGGGGCGAGCTGTCCTTTCCCTGTCCCAGGGATGGAGTCAGCCTCAGGAAAAGCGGGAGGAGGGCAGGAAATTCGCGGGCCGCGTGCAATTCCCGAAGGTGTTTTCGTCGGCACCGCTGCCGATTGTCCCGGGGCAGGTAAATAACAGGGAATGTTTGCCTGTTAAAAACCTCTGGAGCTCAGGAAATGCCGTCACCCCGAGCAGGAATTCTGCTCTTTGCCTCCAAATCCCGCACAATGGTCCGAAAATCCTCGGAGGCGGCACCCTGGAGCCGGAGCATCCGCTGTGCCCCGATATCCATCGCTCCCGTCGGGCGCTCCCGGCCCGCGGAGCGGGACAGGGAGTTGTATCCGGCCATTCTCCCCCGGGATTTTATTGTTGTTTGTTCGAAAGGGCTTCCTGCCCTTGGAAAGGGAGGGAAAGAAGCCAGGAGCTAAAAAAGGTGGGAAGGAACACGGGGAGGACTCTTGGGTGAGGAGGATTTGTGGAGCGGCGGAGAGGGAGGGTGGGAGGGACCTCGGGAGAAATGGGAAGAGGTGGGAATGAGGGTGGGGGGGGTTATTTATGTACAGGAATGCGGAGGATCCTGAAATAGGACTTGGATTTTGCAGGAGGTGGGGACAGGAAGGCAGGGGAGACTCGCCATGTCCTTGGAGCGAGGCGGGAGCAGAGCGGGGATTTCTGGGATGACCCAGCACAGGACACAGCCCTGGGAGCAGCGAGTCGGAGCATTGGGCAAATCCCGATTATTTGGGGTTTGCAGAAAAGCTCGGAGAGGATTTGTGACCCCACCGAGGGTCAAACCGGGGTCGGCTCCATCCCAGTGCTGGAATGGTGGGAGGGGAGCTTTGGGAATGAGGTAAAGCCAGGAAGGTGTTGGAGCCAGACCTCATCCTTCAATCCCTGAAACTTCAGGTGGATTTAAGGTCTTTCCCAACCACATCCACATCCCTGCCCTGCTTCCCCTCAGGGACAGGGGGAATGGCTTTCCAGTGCCAGAGGGCAGGGTTAGATGGGATTTTGGGAAGGAATTGTTCCCTGGGAGGGTGGGGAGGGGCTGGGATGAAATTCCCAGAGAAGCTGTGGCTGTCCCTGGATCCCTGGCAGTGTCCAAGGCCAGGTTGGACGGGGCTTGGAGCAGCCTGGGATAGGGGAAGGTGTCCCTGCCCATGGCAGGGGATGGAATGGGATGGGATTTAAGTTCCCTTCCAACCCAAACCATTCCGGGATTCTGGGATTCTCTTCCAGCAGGATCCATGGCTCACACAGGAGGTCCCCATCCAGCATCCAAGCCCCTTCCATGGCACCCAAATATCCACAGCGTTTGGGATATCCCTGCCTGGGCTCTGGGACAGCCAGGACATTCCCACACGGCATCCCGTGCTGGATGTCCCTGGAACACAGCCCCTGACTCCATCAGGCCTCTGGAATGCTGCCCATGGATCTCCACACGGGTGCGGGTGGCACGGATCCAGCCCGGGGCTCCTGCAGGTGCTGCCCCTCAGGATTTATCCGTGCGGGAAACGACTCCAGACGGCCTGTTGCCCCGGAGAGGGGCACTCCGGAGCGCTATTCCCGGCAGGAAGCGGGAACCGGCAGCGGCGGATGCCAGATGGGCTCTCCCTGAGCTGGATAACAGCCAAATCCCAGCAGCAGACACATCCCRGGGTCACGGGCAAGGACATCGGGACACCTGTGTGCCGCGGACTCATCCCGGGATGAGCTGCTGGCACGGACGTGGCACACGGAGCGCGCTAAAGCGGGGATATTCCCGGCCCTGGATCGCAGGGATGCGCGGTGCCCTGGTTTTCAGCTCCGTAAATATCCTCTCCCAAATTTGACAGCGCTTTGAAGAGCTCTGGGGAAAATCGGGAAAGAAACAGGCAGGACAAGCTGCCTTCCCGAGGTTCCTCCTTGGGATACTTGGATAGACCRCGGTGAGCCATCCCCTGACCTCTCACTGACCGTGGACATTCCCTGTTTTATGATTCCACTGCAATTTATCAGGATCCCTTGGAATTCCAGCCCCGTCCTCTGCTGTCCCTTTCAGCGAGGCTTTGTCTGCAAATTCCATCATCATCCAACTGTGAATGGAAACATGGAATAACTCAGCCCCCAGGAGAGATCCTGCTTGGATTCCCACCGGATCCATCCGTCCCTTTTGATGGGAACTGCTGACAGCCACCTCCAGGTCCTTTTCCAACGGGTTTTTCCCTCATCTCTGTGTAGGATGAGGGTTCCCTGCCCTTGTGGGACAGGGGCAGGTCCTTGGCACCTCTCCCAAAAGGAACATCCCAAACCCATCCAGACCCAGGTCCTTGTCCCTGGCAGTGGCTCCTTCATCCCATTATTTCCTACTTTATCAAGGAACCAGGAAGTTTAAAGCAGCCCAGGTTTTCTCCACCTTTTTTTTTGGAAATTCTTTCCTAGGTCTTCAGTGGGATCTGGTGCTTCCAGAAGGTTCTGCCGGGTTTTTAAGGCACTCCTTGGGTCCAGGGTTCCATCCCCGAGCACCCCTGTCCTTCCCGGGGGAGCTGGGAATGCTGCTCCAGAGATRTCACAAAGCCATGGAATGGWTTGGGATGAAAAGAACCTCAAAGYTCAYCCCATTCCACCTTCCACCATCCCAGGATGCTCCAAGCCMYGTCCATCCCGGCCTTGGACACTCCCAAGGATCCARGGGCAGCCACAGCTTCTCTGGGAATTCYATCCCAGCCCCTCCCTGCCCTCCCAGGGAACAATTCCYTCCCAAAATCCCATCTGACCCCGCACCATCTGAAGCCCAGACGAAGAATTCCAGAGGTTTTGGAAATCTCCCAAGGAGGACTACAAGGAAATGTAGTGTTTCAGCTCAGCTCGGGGTTCATGGAATCATCAAGGCTGGAAAATCCCTCCAAGATCCCTGAGTCCAGGACCACCAGGACCACCACCGGCCATGTCCCCGAGTGCCACATTCCTTGATTTTTGAACACATCCAGGAATGTTCACTCCACCCTTTCCATGAAGAAAATCCTCCTGATATCCAACCTCAATTTATTGTTGCTGCTTTGGGGGTTATTCCTTCATATCCTAATTTCAAGGAGCACATAAACCTGGATCTCTCCTCCTCAAGCTTCCACTGGAATCCTGATTTTCACCCTAATTTGGGCATTTTTTTTGCCAAGCACCTTTTTAGGAGCAGGATGATTTTTCCAACTGTTGGCTCGGGAAGGATTTGGGAACAATTTATCCGGGACAGGCGTGACAACCTCATTTCCTTCCATGTTTTTTCAGCTCTGGGCTCCTACCTGAAGACTTTTCCCGGGATGCTCACCYGGACACTCAGGCGTGGCCATCCTCGAGCCACGGCCTCGAATCCCTGGGAGCCGACGCGGGGTCGGCGCCTCCGGGCCGTTGATTTTCCGGGAGAAATCCCGATCCCRGCGTTATTTTGGGACGCTTCGCTCGTGTCACGGAGATTTATAAAGGCTGATTCACAAAAAAACCTGGAAMTAAAACACATTTGGGGTTTTTCCGTGGGATCCTGGGGATCCGCAGCGGGGGGCTGTGGGAATGGAAAATTCCTGTAACGGCCGTTGGGAGGGGGAAAAATCCATAATAAATGGGGATTGGGATATAATTAGAGGTTGTTTCCAGCCTCGAGCCCGAATTCCAACACCTCAGGCAGGCAATTCCTCATTCCTGCCCGGCCAAACGCKGGGCTCGTGTGGCCACAGGACAGTGGGGTCGTTATTGGGGTTGGGACAGGCCTGGAAACCTGGATGGGTGGCCCTGGAAAGCTGAGCCGCTTCCGGAGGCAGGGATTGCRGCTGCGGGAGCGGTGCCGGAGGGATCGGGAACCCCTCGGTGCTGGCGGGATTGGGGTGAAAAGGGAGGGATTTGGGGCTCCAGGGCTGTCGCCATCCAGGGAGGGACTCCCGAGCTTCRTGGCCTCCCGGGAGGATGGGATTTKTCCGGCACATCCCTGGATAAAGGCTGAGGGTTGGGATATCCACAGTTTAATTCCTTAGGGGATGAAGCACTGGGGGATGGAGCATGAGAAGCTCCAGAGGTTTCTAAGGGAAGCAGTGCCATAAAAACACATTCCCCAAACCCAAACGAAGGGATGTTTCCTGGAATTCAGGCCAGCAGGACATCCCTGGGACCGGGGGAATATTKCTGGGAGCTTCCTGGGCTTGACATTTGCCCTGTGGATGCTTCCAAGGAAAACCCCTGCCTGCTGCTCCAGGGGTGGATCCAGGGGGGTCCGGCCTCGCAGGTGCCGGTTAAATCCATCCAGGATCTCCTCATGGAGCCAGGAGCAGCCCTGCCAAATCTGACACCAGGGTCGCTTCCAGGAATCCCTTTGGAAAGGAGCCGTGAGAGAGGGACTCCGAGCCARGAGCTCGGGCTGCTTCCCCTTCCCGCTCCGGGGGGGAGATGGATCTCACAGCTGGATCCCAGCTGGGGGATGGATCTCACAGCGGGAATGGCTGCTCCGGCTCGCTGGGGACACTGGTGGGACGTGGGGACACAGGGGCTCGGCCAAAGCCGTGGAATCCCGAAATGGTTTGGGTGGGAAGGGACCTTAAACTCATCCCATTCCCACCCCCTGCCATGGGCAGGGACACCTCCCACTATCCCAGGCTGCTCCAAGCCACGTCCAGCCTGGCCTTGGACACCCCCAGGGATCCAGGGGCAGCCACAGCTTCTCTGGGAATTCCATCCCAGCCCCTCCCCACCCTCTTGGGGAACAATTCCTTCCCAATATCCCATCTAACCCTGCCCTCTGGCAGTGGGAAGCCATTCCCTGTGTCCTGTCCTTCCATGCCTTGTCCCAAGTCCCTCTCCAGCTCTCCTGGAGCCCCTTTAGGCCCTGGCAGGGGCTCTGAGGTCTCCCTGGATCCTTCTCCTCTCCAGGTGAGCACCCCCAGCTCTCCCAGCCTGGCTCCAGAGGGGCTCCAGCCCTGGAGCAGCTCCAKGGCCTCCTCTGGACTCTCTCCAGCAGCTCCATGTCCTCCTGAGGTTGGGATCCAGAGCTGGGGCAGCTCTGGGGCTGTACTGGGATAGCCCAGGCTGTACTGGGATGG
>JACAXG010000126.1:464302-490379 GCA_018881555.1 Amblyornis subalaris
CTGGGATGGTCCAGGCTCCTCAGCATCTCTGCAGTTGCCATGGAGACCATGAATTACCACCCTGAGGGCTCCAGGAACAAGCGGAATGTTCTCCCTGCGCCTCCAGGGTGGGACAGAGCCCGGAGCAGTCRGCAGCAAGAAATGAGGCGAAGGCCTGGGCAGACAATGTTTAAATGACTTTATTTTTTTTTCTTTTCCTCATTTTATAAATGGGCACAGCACAGAAATAATTAAAAAAAATAGACAGTACCATTACAGTGCTAGATCCATTGGCAAAGATTATTTTTTTTTTAATAGTCTTTTTTTTTGTGGTTTTTTTTTTCATTATTTTTAAAGTTTTGGCCATTGAGTAAGAACGAAAACAATTAACAAACATTTTCTTCTCTTTTATTTTTCCTTTCTTTTTTTTTTTTTTAAACAGACACTATGAAGCCATTTCAGTACTAAACTCTAGGAGAGTTATGTACATACAAAAAGAAAGTTCTGTTTAAGATATGTTTCCTATTAAAAATATTTACATGCATTTTTTTTTTCCCCTCCCGTGTTCACCGCGAGGTCCAACGCTTCGCAGTGTCCAAGGTTTTGTTTCGTTCTCCTGGGGTTGTCAATCAGCTCCAAAGAAAAACTGAAGTGGGGCTCACTCGTTTGGGCTTTTCTCGGAATTATTTCGATCTTCCGGAAAGGGAGATTTTTAATTTTTTTTTTTTTTGGGGGGGGGGGGATGTTTATGGATGGAATTATTTTTTTTTGTCCTTTTTTTTTTGGTTTGTTTTTTAATTCTTTTCTTTTTTTAATTTATACAAGAAGGTTTCATGGTTTATTTACAGAAGGAGCGATGGGGGGTGGTTTATCCTGGAGCCGTGGCAGTGAGAGACAAGGGAGTGATTTGAGGATTTTGGGATTTTTAAAAAGCTGCTCTATCAAACTGCAATAAATTCCTGGTTTTTCGGGGGTCAGCGGTTCCGTCAGGTTTGATTGTCAGCTGGACTGGGGCGACTTCCACYGGGAAGCGGGGGGAATTTCGGCAGGAAAAGTCCCTGGAGGTCTCTGGGAGCTGCGCTGGATGAGCCGACCGGAACGCGGGGTGCGAAAAAATCCGCGGGATTTTTGACCCCAAAAGAATCGAAATAAAAGGAAAAATAGAACAAAAAGCAAAGTTTGTGCACTCCACACTGAGGAGCTGGGGGTGGCCGCAGGCACGAGGTTCGTGGGATGCTCCGGAGCTCGGCAGGGCTTTGGATCCACCCCGGGATCCACACAAGGCTCCTGATCCCCGACCCATCGGGCAGGGAGGGGAGGGAGGGAGCAGAGGGAATCTGGGAGAATCCCACATCCCTTGGGACGGGGAGAGCTCGGCAAAGCCCAGCACGTGGTGCTGGAGGATAAATCCACCTCCTTTTCCTTCTTTTCCTCCTCCTCCTCAGGTGACCCTGTGCTCATATATACATCTGTACACATCCATGAATTACACACACATTTATGTACACACAGACACCCCACAGCCATCCCTGCTCCCGAGGAATCCAGGGACACTCCGCTATTCCAATGGAACCTCCCGGGACCGAAAGCTCAACGTCGCTTTASAGTCCGGCAGAAAAGCTTGGAGCCCAGGAAAAGGTGGAAAATATAAATTTAAAACTCCATTCCCATTTTTATGGGATGGTTTTGTCYCTATGGAAGCCTCAGAGCCAGTGGTTCACGGCAGGGAGAGCTGGGAATTCTGGAGCTGGAGACGTGCGTGGAGCAAAGGAGCTCCCAGACAGGGATTGCTGGGGAAATTCGGGAAGGATGGGAAAATTTGTGGCAGACCAGCCTATCCCAGCACTGATCCAGCCCAGAGCCATCCCTTCCCTGCAGCCGGATCCTCCCAGGGCAGGAAGCTGCTGGTGTTTTGGAAAGGTTCAAAATCCAAGAGATTTTTGGAGGAAAGGGACAACTCCCAGCCCTGCAAAACCCACCCAGGGCTCGGTCCTGCTGCTGCTGGGCCCCCTCCATCCCCTGCCCTTCCCAACCCTTCCCTGCCCTTCCCATCCTCCCCATCCCAGCCCTGTCCGGGCTCTCCCGCATGTTTTCCCTCCTCTGCAATCTCCTTATCGACACGGCCCAGGAGCCGCTGGATATTCATCCTCCTCCCGCTGCAATTCCAGCAGGGAGAGCCCCGAGGCCGGCACAGCTGGCGGAGCAGAACACGTCACCCTGCAATTCCAGAGCTGCTAAAATTATCCGAGTGGAARAGCCAAGAGTCTCCCCGTGGCTCCGGAGCATCACACGCACGAGGGAACGTGCGGAAAAGACACGGAAAATCGACTGGCAAATCCCTCCTCCGCGCCCTCAGGGATGGATGAGCACATCTGGGTGCTGCCCCAGCTGTTCCGGGATGAGATCACCACAAGGGATTGGGATTTGGGCCCAGGGGATGATGCCAGGCTTGGCTTCGGGAAGGGGATGATTCCGGAGACGCTTCCGCTCACGTCGGAGTTAATTTTCCTAAAAATCTGCTCTGCAGCCGAGGAATGACTCCCGTGCTCCTCCCCAYGCTGCTTTCTCGCCTCTTCCCCATCCATCTTCCCACCGGGAATCCCCGAAAAACCCCGGAGCGGAAGTGGCTGCCTCAGGGAGCAGGCAACAGCCCTTGGGGTTTGACCCTTCCCCACGGCTCCGRGCAGGGAGAAACGAGATTATCCAGGATTTTTTGGGGAGATGGCCTTTCCCAAAACCACATCCCAGCTCCATCCCACCATCCCTACCCTCGGAGGGAGGCRCGGGATCGCATCCTCCAGCTCAACAAAGCTTTATTTTCCTCCAAGAACCMACTCCAAGGAGCATCCCGGTGTCCCTGCGGAGCCGAGGGGACACGAGGGGCTGTGCCATCATTTCTCACCGCAAAACGCGGGCTCCAAGCCCCAAAAAATTCCCCTGGAGCTCCCATCCCTCTCCAGGTGGTGAGGAGCAGGAGATAAACAATAAATTAAGATTTTGGTCACTTCTGATGAGCAGTTTAATTACCTTCACCTTTTTTTTTTTTTTTTCCATGCGTTCATCTCCTACTTTTAATGACTCCAAAAATTCCGCCCGGGCTCCTCCTGCCCTCCCGCTCCCATCCTTCCCCTCTTCCCGAAGCTGTGACGGATTTAAGTGCCGGGATTACAACTTAACGCCAGCTGAGCGAGCCGAGGTTAAGCTCGAGTGAATCAAAAAAAATTGTATTATGGAACCTCAGACTATTAAATAGGGAGGGAAAAAAATGGAATGAAGAAGATTAGGGAAGCGGCTCTGAAAAGCAGCATTAAAAAGATTAAGCTGGGAGGGGTTTTTTTTTCTATTTTTAAAGCAACTCAAAAGATTAAGTCCACGTTTTTCCCCAAAAAATGGTGATTTTGGGTGGCCTTGGTGCTTGCCTGGCCCGACTGGATAAATCRTGATGGGTTTTGATTCCTCCACTCCTCTTTGTGTGATCCCAGCCACCCAATCCATGAGTCCAAATTCCCTCTGGAGCGGGATAAGGAGGCTCTAGGTTGGCACCAGGGTGGCACCAGCCTCCTTCAGAGTGTGTTCCCTCCTTTGGAGCATCCTCATCCTCATGCTCCAGCCGGGATGGATCCAGGAAATGGTCACACACCCACACACACAAACACCGCCTGCCTCCCAGCATCCCCATCCCGAACATCCAACGGGGCCTTCTCCGAACTCCAAGAACCTAAACCAGGAGGGTTTTGAGCTCGAAAATGGGGATTTGGAGCTGATCCGTGCACAGGGCTCTGTTCCCTATCCCGAAGGAAAGTCGGGTTGTCATTTTGGGTTGTATCCCAGGGAAAGGCAGCCCAAACCTCCCACGTTCCCGACCGCAAATCCCATCCATCCATCCCGTGCAGTGCAATGAGAAATTCCAGGGATTTCATTTCGTATCTATATAGCTGTGCATGTATGGGAGTGTACATATATATATTTATATATATTTAAAATATGCCTTTGGCCTCTCCAATCCCTTCCACGAAGGAGCTCTGCTGTCTTGGAGCCCCCAGCAGGGTCATAAAACCCTAAATCCACCAACACCCTCAGGGGACAAATCGTCCCTGGCTCCGTGCGGGTTAATTCCCAATGCAACAGATCCAGAACGACGATTTTTTTCCCCAATTTTCCCATTTAAACTGCTCCAAGASCAAATCCAAGGTCTCCGTGGGACACCATTGAGATCACAACCATCGTGACAACAAAGCTCCTCCACTTCAGCTTCAGCTAATTAAAAGCCAACTCATTGAAACATCTTAATTGGCTTCTCCGTGCAGAGCTCGCTCCGGAAAATCCAACCTTTCCAGAAGGCACAGGTGGGTCTGGATCAGGTCCTGCTGCTCTGCACCTTGGGCAGCCTCAGAGGGGACAGCCGGGGGGGTGTCCGGAGCTCTCCAGCTCCCGGTGCCCCGTGGGTTTTACTGGGATTTGAACAACAATTCAGGAAAACCGTCAATCTTGGGGATTTAAACTATGAAGGAAAACCACCCATCCTGGGGATTTAAGCAATGAAGGAAAACCACCARTCCTGGGTCTTTCCAATGATTTTGGGGTCTTTCAAATGATCAAATCAACCCTGGGGCCAAGCCACGGCTCTGCCTCCTCTTCCTCACCTCTGGATGCCAATCCCGAGGGGACAGGGATGATCCCTGCTTGGATTTCGTTCCTGACGCCTCATCCCACGCCTTGCAGAGCTCCGTTGTCCCCTCTGGAAGAGCCGGGGATGGGATTCAGCTTCTCCATTCCCGGCTGCTCTCCCTGCCGGCTCCTCACCAAGGAATGTCCCTCTCCGAAGCCGAGTTTTAGCGGTCACAGTGAAAACCCAGCCCGAGCCAAGTCCCTTCTCAGCCAAACCCCCTCGGCCAGACGTGGATCCGGGAGTTTCCAGGAGGTGGAATTCCAGGCAGGATGGCAGCGGCCTGAGATGCCCCAACGCAGCTTCGTGCTGCTCCATGAGCTCTCCGAAAAGTCGATTTAAGGGATCATTCCCAGCGTACTGGCCACGTTTGTAGTTAATTCCTTTTCCCCGCTCCGAGAGCAAACCCCGGGGGCACCAGGTATTCCAGCCCCTTGCGCTTTTCCCAAGGTTTGGGGAGCGTTCGTGTTCTCCAAACAGAAGCGAGGGAATTYCTGCAGAGCCATTCCAAAAGAAAACCAAAACCGAAAAGACCGGAGGGAAGGAAATCTCCCCTCCTTTACGGATGGACAAAAAAAAAGGAAGATAAATCCAAAGCAACCCCCGCCGCGCCCCGGGGCTGGCGGAAGGCGTCCGGATCCCAGAGTCCGCCGCGTCGGTGGGAAAAGCCCGGCTGAGCTCCGGGCCCATCCCGTGCTCTCCGGGCCSTTCCCGGGCACGGCCGCCCCGGCGTTGGCTCCTCGGCCTTGGCTCCCCGTCCCGTCCCTCCGGGCAGCAGGAAGGCCGGCGGCGCTCGGCGCCACCTCGGCGCTCTCCGGGCTGTCCCCCCGTGCCAAAGCTGCRTTTTCTCCTTCAGCTGCTGCGGGTTTTGCTTTCGAGATTCACAGTCTGATCCAAAAAAAGAGAGGGRGAGAGAGAGAGAGAGAGGGAGAGAAAGACCGGATGGAGTAGAGGAGGGGGAGAGTTTGGAGCGGGGAGGGAGGGAGCGTGAGGCACTCCGGGCTCTCCTTCTACGCGTAGAACTCCTCCTGCTTGTCGGGCTTCTGGTAGGTGACGTTGGCCTGCTTGGGCTCCTCCAGGGTGTAGCTGCCCTCGTCCTTCTTCTTCATCCGATAGATGAGCAGCATGACCAGGAAGGCGGCGAAGAGGGCGCCCACCACGCCGCCCACGATCACCGCTGCAACGACAGCACGAGGGACAGCGCCGTCAGGGTCACCCCGGATGTTGGTGCCACTCGCCCRCCATCGGTGTCACCCTCTGACATCGGCGTCACCCCCAGATATCAGTGTCACCCACCCCTGGTCATCAGTGTCACCCCTGGCTGTCAGCGCCAACCTCGGACATCAGTGCCACCCCCGGACATCAGTGTCACCCCTGGCCACCAGTGCCACCCCCAGACATTAGTGTCACCCCCAGACATCGGTGCCACCCACCCTCAGTCATCAGTGTCACCCCCGGCCATCAGTGCCATCCCCGGCTGTCAGTGCCACCCCTGGTCATCAGTGAAACCCCTGGCTGTCAGTGCCAGCCTCGGACATAAGTGCCACTCTTGGACGTCAGTGCCACCCACCCTCGATCATCAGTGTCACCCCTGGCTGTCAGTGCCAGCCTCGGACATCAGTGCCACCCCCAGACATCAGTGTCACCACAGACATCGGTGGCACCCCCAGCCATCAGTGTCACCCCTCCCCATCAGTGTCACCCCCAGCCATCAGTGTCACCCCTCCCCATCAGTGTCACCCCCAGTCATCAGTGCCATCCCCAGTCATCAGTGTCACCCCTGGTCATCAATGCCACCCCCGGCCGCCAGTGCCACCCCCAGCCCAGCCTGGCTTCCAGCACAAAGAATTTTGGGGTTCATTTGGGATTCCAGCCTGGACTGGAGCTTTGGAAGTTTGGGAGCAGCCTCTCTGCAGTGTCTGGGTGCTGAGCCATGACCTCAGCACATCTTCACCCTAAAATCCAATTTTTTTTCCTGGAAATCCCTCTCAGCACAAGCAAATTGTGCAACCGGCAAAGGCATGAGGACCTTCGGACCCCCCAGCACGGCCATGGAGCAATCTTGGTGAGCGTGGATTATCCCAATGCCCCAACAAGGACCGACCCCTCTCCCGGGACAGCCCAGCTCCCTGTGCCCCCAAACACACCCCACAAACCCCACGACCCCACATCTCACCTATCAACACCTCTTTCCTCTCCAGGATGTTTTTCTGGGGCAGCTGAGCGGCCGAGTTCCCGGAGTCTATCGTGTTGTCCATCAGCCCCGTCTCCACRTTCCGGCCGGGCCCGGGCCCCGAGGGCGGCGTGGCCACGGCCATCACCTCGTTCCCGAGGTCGGGACGAGTCGTCTCCTCCTCCTCCCGGATCTCGAAGTCCCCGCTGGGGCCGCTGCTGGCCGGGACGTCCGGCTCGTTGTCGGGGACTGTCGTCACCTCCCCTGGCTCCATCTGGGAGAAAGGAGAAGGTGGAGCAGGGAACAAGGACCAAAAGTGTCCACGGGAAGGACAACGCTGGCGTGTCCCTTCCCGGTGTCACTGAAGTTGTGCTGCAGTGACAACACGACCCCACCTTTGGTGGTCACCAAAGAGCTGAGGCCACCACAGCCGAGCTGGGCCATTCCCTCRCCCCGTCCCAAGTGTCCTCAAGATCTCACCCATTCCCTGTAGTTTCCCCTAAAAGGACCCCATCCCACACCCTCCAAGAGAGCACCCTCACAGGGAAGAATTTCTCCCCAATATCCCATCCCACATCCATTGGGCTGTGTTGGATGTCTCAGCCCACGAGTGACACAAAGTGACACAACGTTTTTGCCACAGCAAGCGGAAGGATTGGATGCTCCTGGATGAGCTCCAGGGGGTTCATTCCCTCTCCCTTTTCTCCCTTCCACCTGCACAGGGCAGGAGCAGGAAGATGCATCCTTCAGGACATGGAGCCAGCCCAGCTCCCTGTGCTCCCTGACTCCTTGGCCAGGAGGTGATCCTGGCCTGGAGAGCAAACATATCCCGGGCAGATGATCCACTCCAACCCCCTGCATCCCACCCCTGATCCATTCCTTGSCTCCTGCACATCCCCACTCCTGCAGCTCCCTCAGGACCAAATCCCATCAACCTTCCTCCCTGTCCCTGCTGCATGTCCCCAGAGCTGGAGCATCCCTGAGCCAAACTTCCCTGGGATCCCTCCTCGGTGGGGCAAACGGCTCCTTCCCCACCTGCCTCGGTCACAAATCGGGATTGAGGATGAGCCAGGAGCCGGATGGGCAGGAGCAGGGGGAGTGGGAGCCTTCTCCATGTCCCCTGCCCTGGGGCCGGCACACGGCTCGGCGCTTCCCGGAGCGGGCGGGTTTGTGACAGGGATTAATTGAAGGTCAGCGAGAGCCCCGAGCGCTCCGAGCAYGCATTTGAAGGCAGCAAAGAGGGAGTCGTTTAGACAAATCACTCCACCTTTCAGTCAAAGCGGTCGCAAAGGGCCCCCGAGGGGCTCGGAATGCGAGCTGGAGCAGCCGATGACATCCCCGGCTCAGGATGATCCCCCCGGGCTGGAAACGCACCATCGAGCAGTAATTGAGGAGCGTTTGGGAACTCCCAGCGTGGGCTGCGAGTTGGGAAATGACACCAGACCCCGAGGAAAGTCGCCGTGTCCCCGTGGGACGCGGCACTGCTGCACTCCTGCCTGGGAAAGCTGCTCTGGAGCGAGGCAGGGCCGGGGGCACTGGGATTTGTGGCACGTCCCTGGGTGCCGCCCTGAGCTCGTCCCCTGCACCATCACCGTGCYCTGCCCAACTCCCCTCCACTTCCACCTCCTTCCCAGCTCCCCAGATGTCCCACTCTGGAAGAGCCCAGCCTGCCTCGACCTCCCTCCGGCCAAGACGGACACCGAAGGCTTCCCACGGCTTCCCACAGAGCCCACGGGCCCCGTGCAGGTGAGAGGGGCTCCCGCCTCCTACCTGGGGGGCCTCCGTGGGCGGCAGCGTGGCAGCCGTGGGTGGCCAGGCCGTGCTTTTCTCGGGGGGCTCTGCAGTCCTCGAGGTGGTGGCTTTGGGYGGGGCCCTGGGCCTGGCCGTGCCGGTGGGGACGAGGCGTGACGTGGCCGCCTCCGTGGGCGCGGTGGCTTCGGGGACGGCCGTGGTGGGGGTCTCCAGGGTGGTGGCCCGGGTGGTGGCCGCCTCGGTGGCCAGCGGGGGCGGGAACCTGCGGGTGGTGGCGGCGGTGGGCTTGGCCGTGGCCACGGTGGTGCTGCTGGCGGTCGTGGCCTCCGTGGTGGTGGTCGTGGTGGTGGTCGTGGTGGTCGTGGCGGTCGTGGCGGTGGCGGGAGGGTCGCTGGCCGCGGTGCTGCTGCTGGTGGTCGCTTTCCAGCTGGGGATCACCGGCGACTCCGTGGTCCTGGGGACGTACGAGGCGCCGGTCGTGCGGCCGCGGGCGGTGTCCTGGGCGGGCGACGGCGCCAGGGGGGTGGCCACGGGCTGGGCGGCGGTGACGGGCAGCACGGCCGCCGTGGTGGGCAGCGGCGCCGGCGTGTCCGTGGTCAGGCTCGCGGCCGTCTCCGGCCCCAGCTCCTGCTCGAAATCTGAACCGGGAGGGATGAGAGGGAAGAGTGAAGCCGCCRCTGCCTCGACGTTTCCCCGATCGCCCCAAAAATCCAAGAGCACGGAGTGGTGTTCCGGGCTTGGCACAAACCCAGGGATGCACGTTCCCATGTGGTGGCCATGGCCGCTCTCAGGGGTCTGTGAGAGCTCCACCCCACGGCCCGAGCTCCTGTGCTGGGGAAGGGCCRTTCCTGCCCAGTAGGGCCTGAGGCTGAACTGGGATGTTGAGGCACCGGAGCCCAATCTTTGGGACAGCTCCCACCGCTTTTGTCTCGGAGGGGGCTCTGGAGATGGATAAAGGGCAATCCCCTCCCTCACATCCCCTCCCCAGCCCCACAGGCAGCCAGAGACCCTTCCCAGAAGCCCCCGAGCTACTCACACCCCGAGCCAGAGCCGGAGTAGACGTCGTCCAGCTCATCCTCCCCGAAGGGATCGTCGTCCCCGGAGCCCTCCAGGTCCACAGGCCTCTCGTAGTTCTCATTGCGCCAGCGCTGAGCCTGCGACCGGAGGGACATGTGAGCGGCTCCAGCCCCACCGCGGTGACACCCCGGGCACCCCTCGTGGGACAAGGCACAGGAAAAACCCAGACCGAGGGGGCAGGAGCAGGGACACTCCAGTTGAACCACCCGGAATCAGGGGGTTTTCCCCCGAAACATTTAGTGGCGAGCTCACATCAACTCCAACACTTCGCAGGGAAAAAAAAACYCTCTGGAAAAGGGGGCAAAACCCAGAAATTGCTTTAAACGGTCGGAAGAAACGCTCAGTTTGGTTTTCCAGCTGGCTGTTGTTTAACTCTCCGCGATTTCCCTGCGAGTCCCGGCTCTGGCATGACAGCACCACCCCATCAGCCGCCGCGGCTCGGAAAACCTCGAGAGGAAACGACGCCAGACTTCAAATCCTCCCCTGCTTCCCAGAGCCGCTAAAACACGGAGAGCCCTCGCTAGCRGGGCTCTTCCACGTCTCGTTTTGCAGTTTTGCAGATCAAAGCGTCTCGTGTTTGTGTCGCGAGGAAACGCTTTGACACCTCATTACGAGCCCAACGAGGCGGCTTTGATCCGCGACATCGCAGCAGATGTTTCAAGATGTAACAAGCCAGGTTGGAGCTTCAGTTTCAAATGAAGGCCTTGAAGGGTCCCCGTCGCCTTCCCGAGCGTTTTAGCTCCCGAAAACAGCCCTGAGTTTCTTGGTTTTCGCTCCAGCTCGGAGGAGAAAGGAGTTTGGAAAAGTCCGGAGTAGGGATTCGGGGCCTAAGCCGCGTTTTGTCGCCACRTCCCTGCTCCTGGAGCGCATCGGGAGGGAGAATCTGTCAGCTCGGGAAGGTCAGGGGGAGTTGGGTTTTTAAGTGTCTGTCTGGGCTTTGTCTGGCTGGATCTGCTCCAGCTTTTCCCTGTCACGGCAGCATCTGGTTGTATCCTGCCGGTCTCCAACGCTCCACGCGCTTCCCAAATCACCGGGAATGTTCAGCCTTTGTCCCAAAAGTTAATGCACCACACTGCAGTTTCAAACACCGAATCACTGGGAATATTCTGCCTTTGTCCCAAAAGTTAAAGCACCATCCTGGGGTTTCAAGCACCGAATCACTGGGAATGTTCAGCCCTTGTCCCGGAGTTAATGCACCATCCTGGAATTTCAAACACCAAATCACTGGGAATACTCAGCCTTTGTCCCAAAGTTAATGCACCACCCTGGAGTTTCAAACACTCGCTCAGCAGCTGCTCACTGATGTTTGTTATCCGGCAGAATAAATCTGCAGGGATTTGGGAATCACACAGCCCAGAAATACGACACAGGCCACCAAAACTAATGGGAATGCAAGGAAAAACAGCAAGGATTGAGGGGCTGCAGGAAGAAACATTTGGAGTTGCTCTTATTTGCCTTTTGATGTTTTCACACCAAAAGTATTGAGGCTCCCCAAGAAATGAGGAAAGGCTTCCCAGACCACCCCCATGCCAGGATAGCTTCCCGAGGGCAGGATTCTCCCTGCGTGGCCTGCAAAGCCTCAACCTAATGGGAGCCACATGGCCCGGCTCCGCTTCTCCCTGGAATTGGAACCAGATGAGGCTGTTCCAGCCAGCGACTGCCGGCTCCGTGCTTGGACCGGGAAATGGAAATGGAAGAGCCAGCATGGCACAGCAGCTCCCATCCTATCCATSCATCCATCCATCCATCCATYCATCCACCTATTCATCCAGCCTTCCATCCATGCACTTATCCATCCTTCCGTCCATCAATCCCTCCACCCATCCATCCACTGCTTCATCCAGACTTCCATCCATCTTTCCATTCATCCATACATCCATCCATACATCCATCCATGCGTCCATCCATCCATCCATCCATCCATCCATCCATCCATCCATCCATCTTTCCATTCATCCGTACATCCATCCATGCGTCCATCCATCCATCCCTCCATCCATCCATCCATCCATCCATCCATCTTTCCATTCATCCATACATCCATCCATGCATCCATCCATGCATCCATCCATGCATCCCTCCATCCATCCATCCATCCTCCCATCCATCCATCCATCCATCCCCCATTCATCCCCATCTATCCATCCATCTATCCATCCATTCTTCCATTCATCCACTATCCATCCTTCCACCCATCCATGCATCCATCCATCCATCCCCCATCCATCCCCATCTATCCATCCACTATTTAATCCATCCATCCATCCTTCCATCCATCCTTCCATTCATGCACTATCCATCCTTCCACCCATCCATGCATCCATGCATTCATCCATCCATCCATCCATCCCCCATCCATCTCCGTCTATCCATCCACTATTAATCCATCCATCCTTCCATCCATCCTTCCATTCATCCACTATCCATCCTTCCACCCATCCATGCATCCATCCCACATCCATTCCCATTTATCCATCTACCATTAATCTGTCCATCCATCCATCCATCCATCCATCCCTCATCCATCCATCCATCCAGGCACCCATTCATCCACCTATCCCTCATCCATCCATCCATCCATCCACAGACTGAAGAGACCCCACAGCCCCAGAGCGTGTCCCAGCTGTGCTTTTCCCAGGAACGGAGCCTGGATGATGCAGTGAGGACAAACAGGATGCCCCTGAGAACTGTCCAGCCCCAAATCCAAGTGCCATCATTCCCATGAGGATACACCCCGTGCTCTGCTCCGACAGCACCGAGCCCAGCACCCCCTGCTCGGCACCAGCCAGGCTCCAGCATCCYGCTGGAATTCCCGACGGATGCCAAGCTCCAAGCTCCAGATGTGTGTCCCCGATGTGGTGCAGATGTTCGGGGCTGGAAGTCTTCCCTGGGGATCTGTCTCCTCCCTACATCTGCCTTGTGCAGACACCACCCAGGCTGAGGGAGCCGGATTATCCGCAGCCCCACAGGAATCCTTTTCCCGGAGCCGCCGACGGCAGCGGGAACAACTTCCCGGCCCTCACAGGGCCCAAGTTCCCTCTCCAGACACAACTCCCCCCAAGGTGGGGGATGTCCCTCCCAGCCAGCCCTCGGGAGAGCAGAGCCAGGGCTGCCCTGAGGGGATTCCAGAGGCTGGGAAGTTTATCCCAAGGAGGGAGGCGGCACAGGGCCAGCCCCAGCTGCTGCCCTTCCAGCTCAGTGCATGGAACACCGGACAGATCCCGCTGCACTGTGATATCCATGGAGCCGCAGCATTCCTGCTGCCCAGGGGGGTGGGATGGGAGAATTTCCCTTCTTTGCTTGTCCCCAGGTCTCCGAGGCTGCTCCCGAGCTGCTCCCGCGTGCAGGGAGAGCTGGATACAAACCCATGGAAGCTCCACAAACCTTTGCTCCCTTTGGCATCTTTCGTGCCAGGATTGCATCCACCCAAAACACAGACCCCTGAACAACCCCACGGGCAGGGCRAACACAGAGCCCTAAATAACCCCAAAACCAGGACCAACACAAACCCCTGAACAACCCCACAGGCAGGGCCAAGACAGAGCCCTGAACGACCCCAAAACCAGGATCAACACAAACCCCAGAACAACCCCAAAACCAGGAGCAACACAAATCCCCAAACAACCCCACAGCCAGGACCAACACAGAYYCCTRAACARCYCCASAGCCRGGAYCAACACAAACCCCTGAACAACCCCAAAACCGGGATCAACACAGAGCCCTGAACAACCCCAMARCCAGRACCAACACARACCCCTRARCAACCCCACAGSCAGGRCCAASACAGASCCCYGAACRACCCCAAAACCAGGAGCAACACAAATCCCCAAACAACCCCACAGCCAGGACCAACACAGACTCCTGAACAACCCCACAGCCGGGATCAACATAACCCCCTGAACAACCCCAAAACCGGGATCAACACAGACTCCTGAACAACCCCAAAACCAGGACCAACACAAACCCCTGAACAACCCCACAGGCAGAACCAGGCTGGGGGGCCCCCGCTGCAGCACAGCCCCAGCCAAAGAATTATTGATCACGACCCGTGAACCACGTCCAGGTGTTCCCGGTGCAGAGGGGGGGTTTGGGACACGGCTGTTCCCAAAGCASCCCCCACACGGCTCCGCTCCCAAGGCGCTGACGCAAACTCCCCCCCAGCTGCGGCCCCGAGGGTTTTAGGTCAGGCTCGTGCAATAAATCTCGGGAGCAGTCGGTGTTTATTTGGATTTACTGCTGCTTAGGTCGTTAATGCCCCGCGCGCCCCGAGCCACGCACGGGCCCCCTCCCCCGGCAGCGAGGGGCTGCTCCCCCCTTCTGGAGGGGATGGAGGGGACGGGAAGGAGGAGTTTGCCAGCCCGGGAAACCACAAATCACCCCGGACGGCAGCTCCCACCTCCCGACCCGGGGCTGCCTCCCCATCCATCTCATCCCCCCTCCTCATCCGTCACAGACCCCCCCTCCCCTTTAATCTCAGCCTCCACTCCCCATCCATCCCAACCCTCCCCATCCATCTCAACCCCCCTCCCCATCCATCCCAGCCCCCCCTTCCATCTCAGCCCCTCATCCCTTTAATTTCAGACCCCCCTCTCCATCCATCCCAGACCCACCTCCCCTTTAATCTCAGCCTCCCCTCCCCATCCATCCTAGTCCCCTCTCCCCATCCATCCCAGCCCCCCATCCCAGTCCATCCCAGCCCCCCCTCCCCATCCGTCACTTCCCCATCACAGCAAAGCTGCAGCTGCCGGGATTTGTCCCAAAAGAGAAATTCCCTCCAGCCTTTATCCCTCCCCCAGCAGGCTAACTGGGTGTGCCGGATCCATCCCTGGATCCATCCCCGGATCCATCCCCTCCCCCAGGATGGTGGCAGGGACTGTTCCCATCCCGCTGCGGGAGGGATGGGGCTGTAGGACCCGGGAAAAGCTTTCCCAGGGCATGGAATCCACAGATTCATGGATTCCAGGGCTGGGGCTGGGTGGAGGGTCACGCCAGCCACGTCCACACCTGGATCAGCCTCCTCCTCTGGTGGGATGAGGGACACACTCGCAGCATTCCAGGTGCTCCGAGCAGCTCTTTCCAAGCCTCCAAGTCAAAGCTGGGCCAGGCAGGGAATCCTTGGAGAAGTGAGGAAGCCCCAGCACGCTGCTGGTCCTGGCTCCGTCCCCCCTGCCSCTGTCACCCCTGTCACCCCCTGCCCTCCCCTCTGGGCATTTATTAGCCAGCTCCAGCCCAAGGCTGGCAGCTCCCATCCCTGGAATTACAACTTCCCGGCTAATGGCTCCTGGCAGGAGATCCTTAACGAGCTCAGCGCTGCTTCCCTGCCTTGGCTTCATTAGGGAAATTAAACCCGGGCTCACGGCAAAGCTGCCGCGGGCACCGGGATGAGGCACCRGGATGAGGCACCAGGATGAGGATGGGCCAGGGGTTGCGTCGCTTTTGGGCACGTCCAAGTCTGTGGGAGGTGGGAAGGAGTGGAAAGGTTTCCACGTGCCCTGGAAGGTGCCGGCTCTGCCCAGGAATCGCTCCTGTCACATCCCTGTGCCCCATGAGCCATTCCCGGGGCCAGTRTGGGACAGGAGCCAGCTCCGGCATCACCCAGCTCCCAACCAAGAGCCCCGATCCCGCTGCTCCAAAGCCCAGGAAGGTCACGGATCTGCCGCTGTAAACACAAGCCTCGGTGAGCAGCAGATTCCACAGGGAAGGGCCACAAAGTCACATTTCAGGGAGTGTTCCCTCATTGTGCTCCAAACGACCCCAAATAAGCGCCAGACACAAAGGGTTTGGCCCTCAGCGGTGACATGGCCACCACAYCGAGCTCGGATGAGAAACGCATCCCCCACTCCATCCCAGAGGATCCTTTTTCCCCTGGAAAGGGGGATCAGCCCGTGATCATTCCCACCCAGCCRCTCACTGCCCCCTCCCACAGCTCCAGCTCGGCTGGGCTGGCAGGGAACGGCAGCCGARGGGCCACAGCAGCRCCAATCCCACCCCAATCCCACACTAAGAGCCTTGGAAAAGTCTGGGAGAGCTCGGGCCCTTCGGCCTGGCAGCATCCGAGCTGAGCAGAGGGATTTGGAAAGCTTCCGTCCCTCTCCATGGTCCATGTCACCCCYTCCCCCTTCTGTGCCCTATCAGGGCAGGTGACCCCATTTGACAGGCGAAAAACGGAAATCCAGGGAAAAGGGTCTCGCCCAGCCCCCCCCAGGAGCGGATCTCCAGAGGAACTGGGAGCTTAAAAAACGCGGGAAGCAAGGCACAGAAGGGACCCTCCTGCCGAGATGCTCCTGCAGAGCCGAACGCATCCCGGGGGACAGGGACCCGCTGGATTGGAGCTTCCTAAATTCCCTGCTTGGACATCCCACCTTCCCGAGGCGGGGAGGACGAGGGTGTTGTATGATTTAGGGCGTTTCCACCCCGTGGAAGGGCTTTTAAAATTCCCTAAACTCGCCCCAACCACGGCCCCCAAAACGCCGTGGGAAAAGGGCTGTCCGGAGCGGAGCGTTTCCCCCCGGGAGGAGGGGAAACCTGGGAAATYGATCCGTCTTCAAGCACCGGGAGAGGCTGGGGAAGCTCCCCGGGATGCTCCCGGGCCCTGCGCCGGTAGCCATCGGCATGGCAACGGTCGCCACGGCAACGGCTCCTCCATGGCGACGCATCCCGGYGGAGCCATGGGTGGTGTCCTCCAGCTCCAAGCCGGGGATGGGAGCTCCTTCCCGGCAGGATGCAGATCAGYGGGATCGTGGGGTGGGATACGGTGGACATGAGGCACCTCCGAAGCCAGGAGGAGATCCCATGGGAGTTGTCCAGGCAGTGGGAGGATCCTGACTCGATTCCATGCCTGTGGGATGTTGTGGAGGGTGGGAGCAGCATCCCATTCCCATTCTGCTCCGGGTGGGGGGTGACAGGGATGCCCCAGGCTGGGGATGTTCCCAGCCCTCCTGGCTGTGGATAGGATCTCGAGGGTTTTCCCGGAGGGAATCAGAAYGGGAATCGGGATCCGGCTCTGGAATGGGGCGGTTCCTGAGGCAGCTGGGACACAAGGATGGGTTGTGCCCGGAGCTCCGGCTGAGGGGACAAATCCAGGCGGGCAAATCCTTTCSTTGGCACGAGTCAGGTTCACTGGCAGCATCCATGAGCTGATGGATCCCGGGAAAACACTCCGGCATTCCAAGGAGCCCATTCCAGGTCCAGCCTGGCTCTTCCCACAGCCCCTGGGACCACAAAGGGTTGGAGATGAGGAGGTTCCTGCTGGGAGAAGCCCTGGAATGGCAGGCTGGGGGTGGAGGTGATTTTGTCCCGTGATGGGAATGTCTGCGTCCATCCAGCAGCCTCTGGAACATCTGGGATGTGAGCTGGAGCCGAGGCAGGGAAAGGGGAGCGTCAGCAGGGACACAGGGAACAGCCTGCTCCACATTCCCACGGCGGGGCAGGGAAACAGGGAAAGGAAGCGTGGAAGCACCTGGAGACCGGGACAGGGCAGCGCAGGGGACACAAGGATCGATTTCCCATCCCATCCATCCCCATCCCACGGTGCCGGGTCCAGGTTCTCATCCCTGCATCCCATCCCTCTTCCAAAAGGAACCGAACCCAAAACCCCAAAAGCCAAAACCAAAAATAAACCCCAAACCCAAAAGCCAAAATGCCGAAGTCCGGGGAGAGCTCTGGAAAGGCCAAATCCCATCCCAGCAGCTCCGAGTGCCACCAGGGCACCAGGAGAGGATGATGCGGAAGGAGAGCGATCCTGCCAGGATAGCGGSATGCCAACGGATCAACAGCATCCCACGCTGTTCCTCCCACGGGAATGCTGGATCTGGGCACGTTGGAAAGCTTGGAACGACACAGCCAAGGTCAGGGATCCGTCAGGAACCAAAAGCCTCTTTCTCCAGGAAGACATTTACACTGAGGATGGAACACGGGAAAAATGTTGATTCTTTCCATATTTTCCACGGGATATTTTCCATTAATCAGCCCCTGGAGGTCCTTTTCTGGTGTTTCCTACAGAAAACCTCAATAACTCATCCCCGCACGTGACTCAGGGACACCAYAAACAGCGGGAATGACACGGACTCGCACAAAAAGCTGGAATGAAAACATCGCTCCGGAACCTTAAAAAGGCTCCGCGATTCTTTTCCCACTCCAAAACGTCGCTGAATTTCCACTCCTYGCTCCAAGGCTGGGAGCTAAAAATAAACCTGCTGGAAAGCTGCTCCAGGCAGGATCTCGGTGTCACCGCAAGAAGAGCCTGTCCCAGGATCCAAGGACCACCGGAGCTGCTTGGGATGGAGATTCCCAAGGCAGGACGGGCTGAGAGGCAGCGGCTGGAATTTGGGGTGCAGGATACTGGTGGAATTGGGGGATGGATGGAGATGCCATTCCCAGGACGTGCCTTGAGCTCAGCCCAGCCTCAGCCACTTGTTTTGTGTCCCTTCGTTATTCCTCGGATTAATTATCCCTGATTAGCAGCTGCCCAGAGCCACTTATTGGGATGCGAGGAAAATAATCATTAACGGAGGAGCCGCAATTATCCTGGCTCCGTGTGGAGTTCCCGCTGCCAAGGAGAGGATCCGGGCGGGATGTGGGCACATCCCAAAAACGGACACGGTGCTCCCGGGTTTAATCATCCCTCAGGGAACGCGACGGAACTCCGGGTCCGGSTACCCTGGATCGGGCTCCGCTCTTCCAACAGCATCTCCTCCTCCTCTTCCTTGGGATTGCTCGTCTCCGCTGTCATTTTTTATCCCGATTCTTCACTGGATTAGTGCCAGGTCCTGCCCCACTCCACAGTGAATATCCCAGAGCCAGGGCTGGCAGGAAGAGCAGTGGATCCGCCGACATGGATCACATCCAAGCCCTCGGCTCCAGCGCTTCACCTCCAGGGAGAGGTGGGAGGAAATCCCAAACACACGAACAAAATCCTCCCCTCCTGCTGCCCGCGGAAAAATGGGATGAAGAGGCACAAGGGAGCCCTGGGAGTCCCTGCCGTGCTCAAGGAACTCTTGAGATTTCCCTGGGATGGCAGATCCCCCAAGCCTGAGTATCCCAAGGATGTGGTGTTTGGCTCCGGTGGATCCATGGTGATTCCAAAGGTGGCTCCTCATCCCACAGCTGCGGGTTTGGCGGGAGCTGACCGAGTCCTGGCGGGAATGAGGCTGCTGATGGATGCGGGAGGGGAGCAGGAGGTTCCCCCAATCCTGAGGGAGCTGGAAGAGGGAACAGCCAAGGCAAAGCTGGGATCGACAGACCCCAGGGGGCCGAAACACCCCAAACCTACAGCGTCCTGTGGAGAGGATCCCACTGATCCATGGGGACAGCGGATGGGATGGGGCAAATCCAGCTGGAGTACAGGCAGGGATGGGCAGAGCTTGGGATGGGGCAAATCCAGCTGGATCACAGGCAGGGACGGGCAGAGGTCAGGATGGGGCAAATCCAGATGGATCACAGGCAGGGATGGGGAGAGCTCAGGATGGGGCAAATCCAGTGGATCACAGGCAGGGATGGGGACAGCTTGGGATGGGGCAAATCCAGCTGCATCACAGGCAGGGATGGGCAGAGCTTGGGATGGGGCACAGCTCGGGATGAGGCAAATCCAGTGGGATCACAGGCAGGGATGGGCAGAGCCCAGGATGGGGCAGAGCTCGGGATGAGGCAAATCCAGCTGCATCACAGGCAGGGACGGGCAGAGCCCAGGATGGGGCAGAGCTCGGGATGGGGCAAATCCATCTGGATCACAGGCAGGGACGGGCAGATCCCGGGATGGGGCACCTGCACCCCCAGCTCCGCCCCCTCCCCCTCCCCGCTCCACCTGGCCGGGCCCGGCTCTTCCCACCCCAAGGATCCACAGCTCCRGGCTCATGAATTCCCGAGGGATCTCTCATCGCCATGGAGACGCCGGCAATCCCGGGAACATCCCTCCCTCCCCGGCGCGCTGCCCCCGGCCCACCACCCACGGGGGCTCCGGGTGGCTCCCCGCGCCCGGCTCCGTCCAGCGCTCCCTTCCCGGCTCTCCCGAGCCGCCGTCCCGGCAGGAATTCCCTTCCCCCCTCATTAGGGAATTGATTTAATTTGCTCTGCTCCATAATCCTATTGCGGCTTAACACGCGAGACCGTCTCGAGCTTTTCTCGCCTTCCACAAAGGCTCATTCCAGAGCTCCCTCACTTCCCAAGAGCCGCAAAAAGAGGATTTTTTATCCATTTTTTTCCCCCCCCGCCCTTCCCGGAGCGCTTGGCACAGAGATGGGCACGGCTGGATCTGCAGGGCGGTGCCAATCGGAATTTAGGGATTTGCACATTCCCTGTTTAGCTTCCAGCTCCTCCACGGGATCCCGGGAGCGCTCATCCCACCCCGCCGAGGGAATACGATCCTGTGCTCCCTATCCAGGCCGTGGAGAAGGAGTTTGGCCAAGAAAAAACACTTTCTGAGGTTTTTTTAATTGATTTTTTTTTAATTGAGGGTTCAGAGGGAGCTCTGAGCAAAAGAGGTGCCAATAATCCAGGGAAGGGCCAGGAATGGGAACACCTGAGGGACATCCGAGTGTCCCATCCTGCTCGCCCCTTCCCCGGATATTCCCGAGTTGGATGTGCACCTGCTTCCTTTTTTTTTTTAATTCTCCATTTGTTATGTTTTTTTTCCATTTTTCACGTTTATTTTCCATTTTTCATGTTTATTTTTCATTTTCCACGCTTATTTTCCATTTTCCATCCCCTCRATCCCAGGCGCCGACACTCCAACATTCACCGGATCCCTCGGCTCTCCCAGCAAAGASAGAAAAGCTCATTCCCAGCCCTCTTTAGCGGGAAGAAAACTCCCAAAAATTTCCACCTGGACGCCTCAAAATTAGAAGTAAAAAAAAAAACCCAAAGACTCGAGAGCTTTTGAGCCAGACCTGAGATGCCACAGGAGCTCCATGGAAAATTTCGCACAGTTTTATCCCATAAAAATTAACCGGATGAGGAGGAATTGTGGGACTGCACCTCGCTGGGTCCTAATTCCAGCCCGAATTACCCCGGAGAGACTTTTCTAGGGATCTGAAGGAATTATTCCCATTTTTCAGGGCGTCCTCCTGCCCTTTGCCCATCAAGGGGAAGGCCCAAATGCACATTTTGCCCTTCCTGAGGGTTTTYCCCCAGCTCTGATCCCTTTGGGATGGCTCCCTGGATCTGCAGCCTCCCGAGCCCCGGGTGGCTTTTGGTGACAGCTTGAGCTTCCCAAATCTCCCGACAGATGGTTGGGAACGATCACACATCCCGGGGCACCCCCGGGGCTTCCAGCAGCTCCCGAGGGATGGGAAATATTCCCTCTCCCAGCCGAGAAGGAGATTTTTTAGCCCCTTTTCCACCCTTTTTTCCCAACTAGAGCCCATTTCTTTCCCTCCTAGACTGGGAAGGAGATTTTTTAGCCCCTTTTCCACCCTTTTTTCCCAACAGAATCCCTTTTTTTTCCCTCCCAGACAGGGAAACGCCGATGCCCAGGAGCTCCATGGAAAAACAGCCTGTCCAGGCTCRGTTTTTCCTTACCCAGCAGCAGGAAAAGGAGAAGGAAAAAGAGGCGCAGGGATGCTTTGGTGCCTTGGACAGTGAGGCCCTTGTTCTCCACCGGCCACGGGGGAAACCCAATCCCGCTCCCTCCCCGCTTGGAATTCCCGGCTCCTCTGCGCTCCAGCACCGCCAGGAGCGCTCCCAAAACGTCCTGCTGGTGCCAGCCCTTGAGGCTCAAGGATTTTCCATAGGATAGGGTGAAGTTTTCCACTCTCCGCGCTCCCGGACGCGCTGGTTTTTGCGGGATGGAGCGCGCAGAGCGGGATAATCCTTGTGGAGAGCTCCTTGAGGATAAAACCCCAAAGGAAAACCCCACAAAAGCTGCCGGGAGGGGCTGGCCCTGGAGCCGGCAGAGAATTCCCGAGGCTGATGAACCGCTATCCCTGCGGGGAGCGCATCCGTCAGCACCTGGAAAAGGTGTAAATCCCAAGCGTGTTGAAATATCCCGATTTTTAGCACCTTCAAAACAGAGGAGGCGGGAGCAGACTCACGTGCTCCGGGAAAGTGTGAAAAGCCCGGATYCAGCCACTCCCGGCCCTTCCCACTAACCCAATTCCCGCTGTCTCCCCTCATCCCTCAGCGCTCCGCCGGGAATCAGAGCGGGGCGGGCAAATCCCTGGAGCAGGCCAAGGCCAGCAGCCACATCCCAGCGCCTCGAAAACTCATTTAATCCACATTTTTCCGCCGCCCAATCCCCTCCAAAGGCGCTCGGGAGCGGGGCGGCCTTTCCCACTCCTCGCGGGTGGCCGCTGGAGCTGAAACGAGGGGGAAAAAGGGAATTTTCCTCTTTCCGGTTGGCGCACAAAGAGCCTTCAACCTGTATTTTTCCACGTGGAAATGCCATGGATGGATCCTCCTCAGCAGCCAAAGCCGAGGAGGGATAAAGGCGAATCAAAAASGAAATTCAAAATAAAATGCTTTTCCCTGCTCGGGTTGCCTCCCGAATTGGTTAAAATTCCGGGTTTTTCGGATTTGTGCAAAGGGAGGTGAAATATCCCGGGACAGGTGAGGGTGGGATGGGCTGGAATCAACTTCCTAAAGCAGTTGGAAGTATTGGAAGGCGGGAATTGGGAACAGGGAATTTCCTCCCGTTCTGTGCGTGAGGTCAGACTCACAACAAGGTATTTACCTGCTCTAATTCTGTATATTCATGACAATCTGCTTTTTAGTTAACACACAAGAATTGCCTTTTTAGACCTAATTTGCATCCACCTTTTACTGGAATTCTTTTGACAGGCCTGGAGAGTTCCCAAAAAACATCTCCCGTGGWCGCATTCMCTGCAAGTTTTGATATTAAAAGTGMCTTTTTCCTGAATTATAATTTTTTGGAGGGCACGAGCTGCTGCTTCTTGTCACGTGACTTGTCAAAAAATTCCMCTCCAGGCCTCTTTATCTGTTTTTCCAGCGGTTCCAGCCACGTTCACATCTACATTTTTCCATCCCTTCCCTTTTTTTTGCCATTTAGTTTTTTAACTTTAATTCAGCAGCTCCAGGGCAAGTGAGAATTTTCATCCTCTGTGTTGTTTATTGGGACCCTGCCAGCACCGGGCTCATCCCAGGCCTGCTTCCCGAGGGATCCCGAGCCTCTGGAAGTGCTAGGCTCTGCCCCGGCTGGGCTCGGGTTTCCAGATGAAAGGAAACGTCTGGAATGTGCCACAGCTCCGAGCCCTGACCCGGCTCYGGTTACCGGGCCCTGCCGGGCTCGGCTTTCCCGGGAAATCAAAAAGCTGGAGCCTCCCGACCTTACAAACGAGCACAGGGACAAACCCACTCCGGTTCCTGCCGCCCCTGTGATGGGAATGGAGGATTTGAAGGCTTTTTCCATGCCCTGGGAARCGTTTCCAGGTCTCCTGCCCCGTGGCGGGGGGGATGTGGGAAGGTTGGGATGCTGGGAGGAGCCGATCAAATATTTATGGAGCCCTCCGGGAGCGTGAGGGCGGGGAGGCCCCGGCAGGGGTAACCCAGGGAAGCTGTGGATGCCCCTGGATCCCTGGAAGTGTCCAAGGACAGGTTGGRTGGGGYTTGGAGCAGCCTGGGATAGCGGGAAGCGTCCCTGCCCATGCCAGGGGTGGGATGGGATGGGATTTAGGGTCTGTGCCACGTTCTCCACGTGGGAATGGGAGCACCTCCATCATCCAGGTGGGGAAACCCATCCCAAACAGCAGCCAGGCAGCATCTCCCTGGAGCCTGGAATAATCCGGGAGAGGCTCCAGCAGCCCCAGCCTCCACCTCACACAACTCCTGCCGGGAAGGGACGGAAAAACCCAAACCCTGCCGAGCCTGGGGGCGTCGGGGCCGTGACCTCGCCCAGCCCCAGGAAAACAAAACCAAAAACAGGGAAAAAACCACCAGAGAAAGGAAAAAAAACCCAACAAAAGCAGCTTTCAGCTCCCCAGTTGCTTTCCTTTCTTTTTTTTTTTYCCCAGATCTAAAATTGATTAAAATAAACCTGGGAATCTGGCTGAGCTCTTTCTATTCAGGACCCGAATRAAGGCTCACGAGCCCAAAAGCTCATCTGCTTTGGAGATTTTTTTTCCAGCCACGGCCTCCTCCGATCCTGCGCCGTTCCACGCGGGAAGCCGCGGCCGCCGGCACGGATTTTTCCGCCGCTGCGGAATCGGCGACGAGGCCCCGGGCTGATTCGTTTGGAGGGAAAAAACGGAGTAAAAAAAGGAAGATTTTTGGGTTTCAAATTCCGCCTCCTCCTCCCGGTGTGTTTGCAGGGATGCTGGTGGTCTCCCCGATCCCGGGCGCCCACCCAGCGCCAGGAATGATGGCRGGAAAGGCGCGGGAGATGGTTTGTGGGCGAAGGAAGCAGCGAGGACACAGCCCTGCTGCCGGGAACAGGGGGGCAGGTCTGCGCTGAGGAACATTTTTTGGGATGCTCGGACAGGGATTCATGGAATGACAGGATATCCCGAGYTGGAATGGACCCCCAAGGATYATCYGGTCCAAYCCMYRGCCCTGCACAGACACCCCAACAATCCCAGCCTGTGCATCCCTGGGAGCCTTGGCCAAACGCTCCTGGAGCTCTGGCAGCCTTGGGAATGTGCCCGTTCCCTGGGGATGGGGATCAAAACACTGGGATGGGGGCACAGGCGATGGAGAAGGGACTGTGCTCCCACAGACCTCAATCCCACTCTCCCCGAGTGCCCAGTCCCCAAATTCCAGGCTGGAAACACAGAAGCACAGACCGGGACAGGCTGGAAAGGACCTGGAGGTCACTCAGTCCCACCCTCCAGGGAACATTGTCCCAGGATYTCTCCAGGGAAGGAAAATCCACTATCCCAGGGCTCTGTCGCCCCACAGGAGCAAATCCCTTCCTCACGCTCGGGTGATGMTCCAGCAAATCCACCTCCCAGCTTCTCCAGGATCGGGATATTGGGATCTCTCCCCMCCCAGGAGCGAGGTCTGCCCCATGCCAGGCTCAGCCGCTGCTCCGGTTCAGCGAGGGACGGGGATTAGGGATGTGCCAGGCAGGGATTACCCGGAGCCCGCCCCTGGCTCCCAGATCCCGGCGGATTGCCTGTGCCCGGGGGGGGAAGGGCACCGGGAATCCTTGGCCTGGTGGATTTTTGGGATGTAATAAAACAGGAGAGGCTGAAACGCTGAAATTCCCCACGGGAGAGGCACGGGGTGGGCGGGAGCGAGTGACATCCACGGAATGGTGAATCCCTGCCTGCCCAACAGGATGGGTTTTCCCGGGAATTGAGAACCCCCTGCCAGTCCTGGAGCAGCTCAGCACCGTTCCCGTGTCACCCAGGGGGAAACTGAGGCACGGAGCAGATCCCAGCCTGGCTGTGCCACCTCCCTCCCCATCGGCTCCGCCRGGAATGAGCGGGAATCTCCCGTGCTCCTCCCTACAAACACCAGCACCCCAAAATCCCCAAAACCCCCAAAAACCTCCACGCTGCACCYGGAGCTCGCGCTCATCCCGGCTCCATCCCGCATTCCTTCCCTCCTGCCTGCTTCCCAAAAGGCACAGGGACACAAGTCCAGAGATAAATCCCCTATTTTTAGCAGCTCCTATCACGAACCTCTGGTTCGATCCCAACTTGCTGCTCGCAGCATTCCCAGGCATTCCCGGGTTTCCGGGAGGGGAAGGCACACGGACACCAGGGGCTCAGATCCTGCGGGGTGGAGGAGAAGGTGTCCCCCACGCTCACCTAAAGCTATCCCAAAGAAACRTTTTACACACTCCAAGTGTGGATTTGGGGTGGGAATGGGAATCTGGGAGTGGGAATGTCACCAAAGGGGTGGTGGTTGTGCTCTCCCCGACCCCATAACCCCACCAGGACCCGACTGCAGCAGCAGGGAGCAGCCCCACTGCTCTCATCCCGTTTCGGGAGATGCTCCCTGTCCATACAACATCCCAGYGATCCCGGGGGCGATTCCTCTGAAATCCGACAGGGAAATCCTCCAGGGAAATCCTTGGACACCAAGAGGGAGTGGTGCAGGGACCTCAAGGCTTTACCTAAAAAGGCCAAAAATACCAYGACCCCAAAAAAAACCTCTCTTCAGCACTGACCTCCACCATCCCCCGACCCCAGCCCCAAAAACCGGGAATATCCATCCCGAGCAGGCAAAGGCCACCCAGCCCCGCCGGGGCCACACCCGGGACACCCCAACCTCCAGCGGGATCCTCTCCCACCCTCCAGGCCYCGGCCCCTCCCCGTGTCCGCCGCGTCCCCTGGGATTTGTGTCCCTAAGCCGATTGCGGCGCCGGAGCTGCAGCTCCGGTGAGTGCCGGACCCCAGGTGAGGCAGGAGCCGCCTCCAGGGATTACAGGGAATTATGGCACCGCTTAAACCGGGCTGACGGCAGGCACAGAGCCGGGCAGGAGCGCGGGAGGCACCCGGGAGTGGGTCCCGGCCAAGAGCATCTTCCTGGGGATC
>JACAXG010000126.1:494485-506131 GCA_018881555.1 Amblyornis subalaris
GGGCCGGGACGAGCCCCACGGGGCCGGGATGAGCCCCACGGGGTCGCGATGAGCCCCACGGGGTCGCGATGAGCCCTACAGGGCCGAGATGAGCCCCACGGGGTCGGGATGTGCCCCACGGGGTCGGGATGTGCCCCACGGGGTCGGGATGAGCCCCACGGGGTCGGGATGAGCCCCACGGGGTCGGGATGAGCCCCACGGGGTGATTTGGGGACACCACAGCCCAGGGACCACGAGCCAGCCCGAAATCCCTTCTGCTTTTGGGGCACGGAGCCACCTGGGGGGCTCAGGAGGCTGAAACCCCCCCGGGCTGGGGCCACCGAGGGGTCACCTCCTCCCACGGGCACGGAGCCACCTCCCTCCCTCGGGAACACCAGCTCGGGGGGGGTCGTCCCACCGAGGGTGGCGTTGGATGCACCGGGATCGCTTTTCCCCCGCTAAGGAAAAGCCGGGATCGCTCCCTAAGGACCTGTCACCGCGCCGGGGGATGCTCCAGGCAGGAGAAGAGGCTGCGGGAGTAAAAAGCCTCTTAACGACCACAGAGAGCCAACTGTGGGATTTTCCCGATTTTATTTGGCTCCTTGAACGCCACTTCATTTGCCGGGATGGGTTTAATTGCGGTCATTAAGGGGCCGAGGGGAAGGCTGAGCCCCCCCAGGGACGGGCGGGGAGAGGGGAGGGGGGGGAAGCTCCGGCCCTACAAACCATTCCCCTTCCCCCAAATCCCGCCTGCCCCGACGGGAGGGATGCGGGAAGCGTCCGGGTCGCGCAGCCAGCGGAAACGGCGATGGAATCCTGGAATCATTAATGCTGGAAAATCCCCCTCGGATCGTCGCGTCCAGCCGTGAACCTGGAGCTGTTTGTTCACCACGACCCCTGCCCCGAGTCCCACGTTTTTTAAACACTTCCAGGGATGGGGCAGCTGTGCCAGGCCTGGAGAAACTTTTCCATGAGGAAATTTTCCCTGGTATCCCACTTAACCTCCCCTGGCGCAGCCTGAGGCCGTTCCCTCTCCTCCTGTCCCTGTTCCCTTGGAGAAGATCCCAAATCCCCCCTGGCTGYCCCCTCCTGTCAGGAGTTGTGGGGAGCCAGAAGGTCCCCMCTGAGCCCCTTTCCCAGCTCCTCACAAACCCCGGGATGGGTTGGGGGCTGTGTCCAGGCCGTGTTTAAGGGGCAGGGAAAGGACAGAGCTGTCCCCGCCCTGACCCCATGACCGCCGTGCCCTGTGTGGCCCTAAATGGACACCACTGCCCCCCCACAGCTAATGAATCCCTAATAACGATTAATCAGGAATACATCAGAGATTCTCCCTCCCCCCAGCCCGGACTCAAAACGCCAGGGAAAAACCCAAGCAGCCCAAATTTTCCCTCTGCTCCCGGCCTTGGATTGGGATTGACCCATGCAGGGAGGGCCTTTCCTGGCCCCAGCAGCAGGACAGGGTCTCTGCGAGCTCCCGCGTGTCCWGCGGGAAGGAGCTCGTGCCCACCTTCCCGGGAGTTGCCATGGGAATGGAAACGGGGCTGGATCGRGACGCCGCCGGATCCAAACGTGCCACCGTGTCCAGCTGGACTCCGGCCCGGACGGGACGAGCCGGAGTAATCCAGGGCCGGGTTTGGGGGGGAAGCCTGGGAGGGACACCCAGCCCATGGATGGGATGGAGCGAGGAGCCTGGACGAGCCCCGAGCTTCGCACCAGCAGCTGGGAAAGGGTTTTTCCACCAGGAATTAACCCCCCCAAACACTGGGAAGCGCGCTGGGATCCACCAGAAGCGCCCGGCACGGGCCGGGATGGAGGCAGGGAGCCCAACACCCCCTGCCAGGAGCGGGGATGGAGCGGGCATGGAGCAATCCCACAGCTCCATCCATCCATCCATCCATCCATCCCGCGGGTGCATCCCAGGGGCGGGAGGGGCCGGGAATAGCCCCGATTTCCATATGTAGGACAGAACGGCCACGCCAGCCCTGCCACGACCTACTTTCCACCGGCCCCGGGGGCCCCGCGCTCGCCCGGGGCTGCGGCGGCTCCGCTCGGGCCCCGGGATCCCCCTGGATCCCTCTGGATCCCCCCGAGGGCCGAACCGGGCTGGGAGCCCCTCTTCAGGCGCATCCCCGCGGGGGAGAGCGGCTGCTCCCACCCCGATCCCACCGGGAAGCGGCGCATCCATCGGGATCCACCCCACGGCCCCCACGCTCGCTTCCCACCSCCGGCACGGCTCCCGCTGCCATTCCAGAGCCCTCCAGCTCCTCCAGGGACGGCCCCACGCCGGGAAGACGCGCCCTCCGCGCTCTGTTTTTAATTCCTAACCCTTTCCGCCACGCCGAGCACAAAGCCGGGAGCTTCCAGCGGCGCCTCCGGGATGCTCCTGCCTTTACGGACGGCACGAACCGATTGGTTTCCGTGTGAAAGTGGCTTTTTTTTTTTCCATTTAGGACAAAAAAAAATTACAAAATTTARAAATCCAACCATAATCCACCGCTGCCGAGCATCCTCCTCCTCCCTCCCTGCGGGGCCGGATCGGGGACGGCACCAGGAAGTCCCCGAGGGAGGGGAAATGCCGATATTTATTTCCCAACCTGTTGTTTCCCCTCGGCGAATATCCAGGCGGGAAGGAGGTTCCCGCTCCAGCACTCAGCGAGGATTTTTCAGCAGCCTCGAGCCTGACGGGGAAGGAAAACTGAAGTGATGGAGAGGGAGGATCAAGGCCAGCTCCTGGAGCTGTGGGATGCAGCCTGGGAGCAGGCGAGGAGGGAGTTTCGCTTCCCCAGAGGCCTCTTTTTCCAGCCGGAGCAGTTGGGATCGGTGGGAAACGGCCGGAAGCACAGCAGGAAGCGGGAAAAAGGAAGGGGAGAAATGTTGTGCCAGGCCAGGGAGGGCTGAGGGAGGGAGAAAGAAGGGAAATCTCTTCCTGCTGAGGGTGGAAGGTCAGGGCAGCATCCCGGGAGGGGACAGGTAACAGCATCCCAAAGGCAGGAATGGCGACTGTACCGGGATCCCCACATGGGAATGAGTCCCAGCATCTCCATATGGGAATGGGTCCCAAAATCCCCTCACAGGGACAGGTCCCAGCATTCCCACACGGGAATGGGCCCCAGAATCCACATACAGGGAACAGGTACCAGCATCTCCATATGGGAATGTATCCCAGCATCCTTCCATGGGAATGTGTCCCAGCATCCCCACATGGGAATGGGTCTCAAAATCCACACACAGGGACAGGCACCAGCATCTCCACATGGGAATGGGTCCCAAAATCCACACACAGGAACAGGTCCCAACATTCCCACATGGGAATGGGTCCCAGAATCCCCACACTGGGACAGGTACCAGCATCTCCATATGGGAATGGGTCCCAGCATCCACACACAGGGACAGGTCCCAGCATTCCCACATGGGGACAGGTACCAGAATCTCCATATGGGAATGGGTCCCAACATTCCCACAGAAGGACAAGCACCAGCATTTCCATACGGGAACGGGTCCCAGCATCTCCATACGGGAACGGGTCCCAGCATCTCCATATGGGAACGGGTCCCAGCATCTCCATACGGGAACGGGTCCCAGCATCTCCATATGGGAACGGGTCCCAGCATCTCCATACGGGAACGGGTCCCTCCATCCCAGGCAAACCCCACCCAGGCAGGTTCACGACCTCAAACCCCACAACTCTTCCCACCCACAACCCAGCAGAGCGGGAGGGAAATGAGGGCAGGGAGAGCTCCATCCCAAGGGAACAGGCTCCCACAGGCACTGGGATTCCCTGGCAGCCCCAGCAGGAGAAGCTGCTCCTTTGAGCCCATCCTCAGCTCGTTCCCTCAGGGAGACATTCCAGGCCTCTCCGCAGAGCAGGAAGAACCTCTTCAAGCAGTGAGGCCTCCCACTCCTCCAATTTTCATCTCCATGAGCTGAGGGATTCACCTCGCGCTCGGGAAAGCGCTTCCAGCTCGGAAAACATCAGGGAAACCCCAAAACRGGGCCACGGATGATCTCACGGCCCAGCGGGACAAGGAATCACACCCAAAGCTTGGATTTCACAGATTTTCCCGCGGGTTCCGTGGCTGGGGCGATCCCGTTGGGAAGGAACGTTGTTCCAAAAGAAAAGACGAGACATTTCTTAGCCTGGAACACCAASTGRSCCCTCATTTTCGGGTCAAAAAACCCCAAAACCCCTCATTTTYGGGTCAAAAAACCCCAAAACCCCTCATTTTTGGGTCAAAAAACCCCAAAAYCCCTCGTTTTCAAGTCAAAACAGGTCCACTCGCATTCCCACCAGGTGAGTTCTTTTCCTCCTTGGCCAACGCTTCCCTACGCTTCAGCTCCAGGGAAATGTGTCCCCTCCAGGTCCCTCCRGCTGCTCTTCCTCCCCGGATTTCCCCTCCCAGCGTTTTCCTTCCTCTTTCTCACACGAGGTCTGAGCTGTGCCGCACAAGCCCCGCTTCCCAAAAACTCGGGAACGACCACGATCCCGGGCGCCAGGGAGAGCMCCGATCCGTGCACCGCAACCACGGTGGATCCCGAATTTCCTGCTCACCCCGGAGAAGCGGCTCCGCTCCTCGGCCAGCTCCCAACCTTCGCAAAACGGGAATAAAATCGCGGGAAAAAACACTGAATCCCTGATTTTCAGGCAGGGAAGCGCCGAGCTCGACCCCGGCGCCCGCTGGAGAAACGGCGGGAATTTTCCTCTGGAACACCCCGGGTCAAAGAACCAGCAGGAAAATTCCCCTTTTCCTCAGGATTTGGCCCTTTTCCCTTCACCTCCTGCTCCATCCTGGGGGAAGGACCCATCCCCACGGGATAAATCCCACTGATTTCACCGGGGAAGYGCAAGTTTGGGGCTTCCCTAAGGAAGAGACTCTCGGGAAGCGCCGACCCCGCTGGGAACACCCAAAAGGAGAAGGAACTCCAYGAACTCCTCGCCGCCCTCTCACTTGGAGTCAAAACTGAGGCTGGGATGTGCTTGGAGAGACCTTTGGATGTGCTTTTCCAGACCTTGGCCCACCCTCCGGAGCCGCGACCCCAGCTGAGGACGGGGGAAAAAAAAAATCTGGGATAACGCACGAGCTGTAATTTGAGGTTTTTCTCCTTTTTTTATTTATTATTTTTCCCCCTCTCCTCTAATTCCTGCTGCTCTTTGACCAGGGACAGACATTCCCTCGCCGATTTTCCAGGACTATAAACGTTTGATGGCSTCTCCCTCCTCCCTCAGGCAGCAACTTCCGCTGGGGCCTGGAGGAGGCAAACCTGGGATCGGGGCGGCCGGGGCGCCACGGAGAGGATCCGGCCCCGTTATCCACGCGGGAAATCATCCTCACGCCCCTCTCCTCCTGCTGTTCCTAGAAGGAGATCCCAGCTCCCAGCCCCCGTGCAATATGGCTTTGTGCCGCAGGAACCTAAATATAGACCCCAAACCCTTCGGGGGCTTCGCTGCGCCGAGAGTTATTTATAGCTGCAGGCAAACTCCGGCTGGAGCGCCGGGAGCAGCTGGAATTGCCGGGATCAGGCCCTGCCTGCAGCGGAGAGGGGTGTTGGGGTCGGATCCCCCCGGCCTGGATCAGCGGGATAAACGYGTGGGGATCTCACCTGGGGTTTGGGGGGAGATTTGGGGTTTTAGGGTCAAATCCGGAGGGAAGAGGACGAGGCTGAGAGGCTCAGGGRCAGCCCAGCTGCTGATCCGTGGCTCCCACACCAAAATCCACGTGCCTGTTTCTCCAGAGGTGTTTCCCAAGGGATGGGGAGTTCTCTTCGTGTGGCTGCTCCATGGGAGCATCCCGGGAGGAGCGGGGATGAAATGGTCCCTTCTTCCCGACCCTCGGTGTCCAGCCCGGCTCCTCTCCCGTCCCTGCTCCGGGAGGGCTCCTCACATCCCGGTTTAAACCAGTCCATGAGGGAAAACCCCAGCTGGAGGAAAGGAAATGAGGGCGGAGAGGGGACAGCGGCCACTTCCCGATCCGGGGATGCAGGCAGGGATCCAGGGACAGGCTAGGAGCTGCCTCTGCATCCCAATCCCRCTCTCTTTCCTGTCCTGGAATCCCTGGCATCACCAGAAGCTGTCCAGGAAGGGCTTGGGAATGCCTTTCATCCAGGGGTTCCAGCACCRGGATCACAGACACAGGCCTGGCTGGAGCTGGAGGGAGCGACCGGGAATGTTGGAGCTGGGTCAGAAGGAAAATCAGAAGGAAAATCCCCACATTTGGGTTCCTGGGACCCTCTTGCATCCRGGATGATCCCAGCCAGGCCCTCAGCCTCACCCCAGGCTGGTGGGACCAGCAGCAAAAAAAAATAATCACAAAAACCTCACAGAAATAAAGGATTTTTACCAAATCTCGGTCAGAGCCTACACAGAAGAGCCCATGGGAATGCTCTTCCCGAGTCCCTTCCCAGCACAAATCCCAAGCGATCCGGGGCTGGAAGGGAGCGCCGCGAGCAGACAGCCCCAAAAAGTCACAGTTTAGCCCCAAAAAGCCACAGTTTAGCCCCAAAAAGCCACAGTTTAGCCCCAAAAAGCCACAGTTTAGCCCCAAACTCTCCCTCCTCTGGTAGGTGGGGGCCAGGACCTGGAGCTGCTGCTTCCTGCAGCCACCCCCTGCCTGCTCCTTCCCTGCCCGGCTCCTGGAATTCCCACTTCCTCTCGGGGCCGGGGGGTGTGTCCCCATGGGCACAGGGATGTCCCTGGGAGGTACCCRGGGGTCCCGGCCCATCCCTCTTCTCCTTCCTCCTGCTCTTCCCAGCTGGGTGTTGAGCTCTCGCCACGGAAAATGAAGGGATTCAGGATGGAATTCAAGGACGCTCCTCAGCCGGGACCGGCTCCCATCCAGGCATCCCATCCACAGGTCCCTGGGCGTCCCCCCTGGCGGCTTTAGGGACATCTATGGGGCATTTGGGGTCGCCCGGGCGTGGAGAGGGACCAGCACCCCGAGGGGGAGCAGCAGGGATTAATTAATCCCAATTAACGGCAAGAGGGAATGCCAAAATTTAGCGCCYCCAAAATCCAGGGGGTCCCACCCATCCATGAGCCCCCAGCACCGCAGGAGGTGTCCCTGAGCCACAGGGCGATCCCAGAATCCAGGGAWTCAYCCCAKCYCMATCCCAATCCCCAGCGCAGCTCCCACCCCGCTGGTGAACTGGGGACAAACCAGCTCCGGGGAAAACAAACCCCAGGAATTCCGCCGATCCGRCATTCCGGAGCCTGCGTGCTGCCGCCTCCCGGGTGGCTCCTGCTCCCCAGGGTATCCCAGTGGGATGCGATTCCCACCTCACCCGCAGCTCGCCGGGGCGGGGGCGATGAGGAGGCCGCGTGGCCGATGAACCCGGGCCAGGATCCCATTTCATCCCCATCCTGGAGTCCCTGATGGATGTCCCTATCCCCCTCAGCACCGTCCCTAATTAACAGGGCGCTAATTAACGCCAGCACCCCCCCGGCCCGCAGGGCCTGTCCTYCGGCACGGGCAGCGCGCGGGGCACTGACCCGCAGCCACTGGGGGCTAATTAGCGCTTCATTAGCGCTCGTCAGGGCCGTGGGAGCGCGGCGTGGGGTGCAGCGAGTTCATCAGGCCTCGGGAGCGGGGGAGTTATGAAATCCCGAATTATTTATCCCAGAGGAGGAGGTGGCAAGGGCAGCGGCGACCCCAAAGTGATGGGGACGCGGCCGCGGCCTSGCCAAAAAAGGTGAACCTCACGCTCCGAGCCGGGTGAAAGCTGCCTGAAATCCYCCCTTTTCATCACCAAATACCTGGCAGCGCCGGGATTTTCCATTGGGAAGGAGCCAGGGCTTCGGAGCAGCCCGTGCTCCCCCCAAGGGCTGCCCCGGCTCCAGCTTCCAGCCGCTCATCCCGGCGGGAGGAGATTCCCGCAACACCCGGACCTGGCACRGGGCAAAGCTCGGGGAGCCTCGGGGAAAAGGGAAGAGGAAAACCTGGATGATGCCRCTCCCCAAAAAGCCTCTAAAATATGGGATAAAAATGGCATTAAGCCAGCTTTTTCTGGGTGGGTCCTCGTGGAGAGGCTCCCCAGGGACACGACAGCTCTTAGGAAAGTTGTGAGGAGCCCAAATTTGCCTTAAAAAAAAAGCTGGGAACGGCGGAGTGGCTTTGACTCGGGGGTAGCCGAGCTCCCTGCGTGCTCCGGGCGGGCACCACCCGCAGCCTCTGCAGGGAAAACCGCGCGGGGAGGGACCCAGACACAGGCACTTTCTGTTCCCTTCCAGCTTAACTTGCAGAAACGAGAAATAAAGATTTTTTTTTTTTTTTTTCTTTTTCTAAAAAAACGCCCAGTTTGGCCCCGAACTCCCACTCCCTTGCCCCAAAAACGCGGCCCTGCCTTGTAATTCTGGCATTTCCCACACGAGCGTCGCTCCCAGACCCCCCCGAGCCCTCGGCCAGGGCCCTTCCCCCTCCTTCCCCTTCCCTCGGGAGTTATTCAGCAGCTCCTGAAACAGCTCCGTTCCCCTCCTCCTCCTCCAGAAAACAGCGTTTTTTTGGCAAACAAACTGTTTTGCCAACAAGTTGTGCTCCGGGACGCCTGGGAGAGGAGGCTTTTCCCAGCTTTTTCCCGGCTTTTCCCCGGCTCCAGCCTCCTCCTGCCCACTCCGGGTCCCACTCGGGGGCTGCACCCGGCGGGACTCGTGCCCAGGCTCTCCCACAGGGAGGGTTTTTTTTTTCCCCCCCACTTTTTTTTTTCCTTAAAATAATCCCTGTTTCTCCCTCAGCCGGGGAAAGGCAGCGGCCCTGAGGTTGCTGCTGTTATTTTTATCCCGAAATGAAAGAGTTTGAGCCGCGGCCAAGCTGTTCCGAGGGAGGGAGAGGCTTCTCGGCGTGGCCGCAGAGATGTAAACACACCCAGCCCCCGGCTCGGGGCGTGCTCGGGGCAGGGGGAGCATCCCAGTCCATCCCAATCCATCCCAATCCAGCCTGGACAGAGCTGGAATCRCCTGCTCTGGGATGCTGAGGTGGGAATGGGAGGATTGGGTCCCCCCAAATCGGTGCTGTCCCCTCCACGCTCGGGCTCAACACTGGTTCAGCCAGAATTCACTTCGGGAGCCAATTTTAACCAAAAAATCCTTGGAAGAACCAGCKCTGAAAACGCTCCCACCTTCCCACGGCCGCAAGGAGCATCCCACACGACGCCGGGGCCGATCCCGTTCCTCCCCAGCCGCGGGAAGGCCCCAAAACCCCCTCCCCGGTTTGGGGGGCAGGAGCCGCCCCCGCCTGGATCCAGCCGCATCCTTCCCTCCCACCCGGACTTCCAGCAGCTCCCGGGCCGCTCAGGAGGTCACCGGCACGCTCGGGACTCAAATGTCACAGGAATGAAGTGGGAAGGAGGCAGGAACGGCCACAGAACGCTCTCTGTTCCCTCCCACCCCCGGGGCCAGGGAAGGACCCCCGGACACTGCCCGTGGCAAATATTCCCGCCCGCCCCAGCACCGAGGGAACGGGGAACAGCACCAAGCCAAGTGGGAAAGCTGGGAAAAGCTAGGGAAAGCTGGGAAAAGCTAGGGAAAGCTGGGAAAAGCTCTGCTCCTCCCTCCACACGCATGGCCAGGGCCGAGGTGACACGGGCGGGGTGGGAAGCAGAGGTTTTCCCCTCCCGACCTGCCAGGGGCTCGGTGGCATCCCCTGCTTGGGAGGAAAAACCCATTCCCAGCATATTCTGGAGTGCTGAGCCAAAGGAACCTCGGGCTGGCTTGAATCGGGGTGGGGAGGATGAGCAGGATCCTGGGGGATGCCAGGGCCCACGTCTCCGGCAGAGTCACCTCCCTGCTGCTCCCGAACCGCGTTTGGAGGGGGTTTCTCCCCCCCAAATCTCTGCTCCCCGTCTGCCCAGCACCCAGGAGCGCTGCTGAGCGCCTGGTTGGGGCATCCAGGGGCACAACAGCRGGAAAAGCACACCCGGAGCCGGGCAGGATGCGAGGATGCGCCCTACCCCCGCCTCCCCGCCCCGCTCCTGGAAAGCCGGGAGGGACGAGGACGCGGGCACGGAATTAGCCGGGGCTGGGTTAAAGTCTCCGGAGGCTCGGGAAGGGTTCCCGGAGCTCCCCCCCCGGCCCCGGCAGGGTTTGGTACCCTGCTCACGTCCCCGGGCTCGGGAGAATTCCCCAGCCCCGGCCGCCGTCTCCCGGGGCTCCCGCGCGTCTCCCGAGGGAAAAGGARCCCTGGGGACACTCGGGGACAGAGCTCCCGCTTGTCCCACTCCGCACGCAGGAGGTGCCAGCGGGCAGGGGACGCGGAGCCCCTTGGGAAGCTCTGGGAGCCTTTGGTTTGTTTATTGGTGTTTTTTTTTCCCCCCTCGGTTTGTCCATGAAACAGGAAGGAGCTGGGGCTGAGCACGGCTGGGCTGGGAGAGCTGGGATGAGCCCCGTGCGACCCCAAATGCGCCCCTGGGAGCTGGGCTGAGCCTGGAAACTCAGTACAGCCAACCCCAGAGCTCGGAAAGGAAAGAAACCTCCCATGGCCCCCACGCCACTCCCAAACCACTGGAAAACATCGCGGGAATGAGGGTGTCCCGTGGACGCCCACCCCTGCGTTGGTGCTGGTGGCACCTGGAGCTGTGGGGGTGCCGAATCCCCCAAATCCCTGCCGAGCTTCACCCCAAACCTCTGCGGGGCCAGGAGGCATCTCCGAGTTCCTCATTATCCCTCCGGATCGAGCCAGGGGTGGATCCGAGGGGATGGCAGGGAGCAAGGGATGCCCTTCCACGGTGACCTTCCCACGGGAACACGCTCCGCGACTAAACCCGGAGCACCTCCCTGAGATCCCGCAAGGAGAAGCAGGACGTGGCCGCTCCCGGAGCCATCCCAGCAACGCTCCAGGGCCAGGGAGCTGCGAAAGGTCAGGGATAATCACCGCTCCCGCTAATTGAGGTGACGAGCTGATCCCTAAGCTGGGGCTCCGACGGCAGCAGGGGCCACACCGAAGCTCCCTGACCCCACACCTTGGGGACCCCCGGGCAGGGGTGGCCCTCGGGGCTGGGTGCAGCAGCCCCCCGCGCAGCCCCCAGCCTCATTAAAGCTCATTAGGCCGCTAATTAGGGCGAGCAGAGCGGCCTGTCCCGCCCCCCGAGCCCTCTCCGCTGGCAGCATCCCGCTCTCCCTGCCCGCGGGAGGAGGAGGAGGAGGAGGAAGAGGAGGAGGAGGAGGAGGAGGAAGCGGCGGTTGCCCAGCCCGTGTGTGGTCTGGGAGCTGCCAGCGTTCCCGGGAGCACAGAGCAGAGCCTGTTCTTGGAATCGCGCGTGTCCAGCGGGATCGAGCTCACCCCCGCCGCGGGCTGGCGCAGGAGCTCCTCGGGTCTCCCTTGTCCCCTCTCCCAGTCCACACCCAGCTCCCAAGGGATGAGGCAGGAGCAGGGATGGGCTCGGTGAGCTCGGGAGCCTTGGGGAATCACGGCCCAAACCCCAATCCATCCACAGCACTGCTGGGAAAACCCCACTGCCGGGRCGGGATCCCAGCGGGAGGAGCAGCCCCTGCGCCCCAGCACTCCCGAGGAGGCACTCAGAGGGTTCCAGGGACCGATCCCGGGGGGATCCATCCCGGCGTCCCCACGCTCGGGGCCAAGAGGGGTCACAGCAGGAGATCAAAGGGAAGCAGCGAGTCCAGGGAGAGCTCTTACAGCCAGCAACGCTCCCCAACGCCAGATCCCTGTTCCCAGCACTCCCCAA
>JACAXG010000126.1:542399-559854 GCA_018881555.1 Amblyornis subalaris
AAGGAAGGGCCAGGACTCACCTGCCTGACCAGGACTCACCTGCCTGAGCAGAGACACTTGCCTGACCAGGGAGGGGCCAGGACTCACCTGCCTGAGCTGCAGAGGAGCTGATGATGACAGGGGCAGGGGCCACGAGGCGCACGGGGGCCCCCAGGCCGTTCCTGGCGCCGGCGTTGACCACGAGGGCCCCGGTTTGGTCGTAGTAAGCAGCAGGAGCCAGCACGGGGTAACCTGGGGAGGCAAGCACAGGTGACAGGGGAGGTGACAGCACCAGCCATCTCCAGGGGAGGGCAGGGTTTTTGAAGGAAAATAAAAGCACCAACAGCTCTGCTTTCCCCAGAAATGTCCGTGGCTTTACACCGGGTAAGATTTTCAGGTAGAGAAGACTTTTTACCCCCTGAACCTTTTATATTGCCACTGTCCTCAGCGTAAATTCAGCTAAAAAAAGGGTTTAAAATAMAAAAGCACCGTTTCTTTTCCATTATAAGGACAGCGTGTGCTGGAATTTTTCAGCTCTGGGAACACCCTGCACGTCCAACTCCCCCACCGTGAGCTGGGGCTGCCAGGGTGCCCCCACAGGGAACTCCAAGTTATGTATTTTGGATGGTTGGGGCCATAAAATATCCTTTAATGTATGTAAATAAACACTCATAAATGCTGGGGATACACACAGCAGCAGCCTGTCAGTACTACAGAGTGATTTAGGCACCTCATTATGGAATTTTACATCAAATAGAAACATTAAAATTAAATGCAGTGACTCTCCAAGGTGGGGGGTCACTAAGAGAATGTGCCCTGTGAATATTTGCTTTGCAAATGTATGTACAAGCATATATATATATAAAAAATTGTATATCCATGTGTATTTGCTTTGCAAATAAAACCCAAATAAAAGAGATTAAAAGAAATCTGCAGACTGCTGGAAATATGCACATTATAGTTCACTTTGTAACTATACAAATATACTTAATACAGCAACATTCTTCTTAAAGAACAAAAAAAAAAAAACCATTAACAACCATGTGACACTGCCAGCAAGGAGACCTGAAATCCAAATAATCCTTTTTTCCTTACGTTTGACCAGCAGGACATAACYTGCACATTTTTCTAATGCACTTAGATTTTCCCCTTGCCATCGCAATATATTCTGTATAACTCAATGTCAGCAGCATTTTACCCCCAAGCCTCACAAATCAGAGCTAGAACTCCTACAGCAGCTCCTCCGATGTGGAGCTATGAACGAGAATCAAACCCTGCTTCCTTTTATCCCTTTTCTTTCCCTGTTTTTAAGCCACTGGGAAGAGCAATCATGGAGGGGAAGCCCCTGTTAAGTCAGGGATGGAGAGACGAGACGMATGAACAGGACTAAGGCACCTCTGAGGTTTAAAATACACATCCCATAAGCTCCAACGATCCACAGGAAAACGTGAAGGTCATTTTCCACGGGAGCCATCAAYCCCTCGGAGCACGCAAGCAACGAACGCACCCCCAGAGCGAGAACRCTCGTGCCGCGAGGTCCCCTGCGACCCCCCGGCGTAACCTCGGCGCTGCCCAGCTAGGGACACACCCAACCCCCTGGGATTACCCCCCCCCCAAAGATGCCATTTCCCTGGTTTTCCCCGGCTCTCCGTGGCCCGGGGAGCCGCTGGTACCTGGCATTCCTGCTGCCAGCCCCTGGCCGAAGGCGAGCGCGGAGTTGACRGCGGCGGCGGCCACCAGCGGGTCCGTCTGCTGGCCCTGCTGGTTCTGGTTGGGAGTCAGGGGACGCTGGCTGGCTCCTCCACGGAGAACCTGCAGGGCACACGAGCAGCCAGYGGTTTATTCTGGGATCCAGGAGGGAGCCACCACCACCACCAGCGGCGCCAGTCGTGGACATCACCCTCTGTTCCCCCTTTAATTGACCCTCCTTGACATTCAGCACATGAAGGACATGGAGGGGCTGGAGCAGCAGGAGAGGCTGAGGGAGCTGGGAAAGAGGCTCAGCCTGGAGAAAAGGAGGCTCAGGGGGGACCTTCTGGCTCTGCACAACTCCTGACAGGAGGGGACAGCCAGGGGTGGTCGGGCTCTGCTCCCAGGGAACAGGGACAGGAGGAGAGGGAACAGCCCCAAACTGTGCCAGGGGAGGGTCAGGTTGGACATGAGGAGGAATTTCCCCATGGAAAGGGTGGTCAGGCATTGAAGGGGCTGCCCAGAGAGGTTTGGAGTGCCCATCTCTGGAAGTGACCAGTGTGGTGCTTGGGAATGTGGTTTAGTTCTGGACCTGCCAGTGCTGGGTTAATGCTTGGACTCWRTGATCTTTAGARGGCTTTTCCAACCTTTCCAATTCTCTGATTCCACCTCCAACACTCATCCTCTGTTAGAAGTGTTTACAAATCCCTGCCCATCCCGGGTAATGCTTGGTCCTCGTCASCAAAGCCCCACTAARAGCAGAAACCTTAAAAAGCCCAATCCAGGAGCTGGGGGTGGTGACAGGAGGTGACCCAGGGGTTGGTGACAGGAGGTGACCTGCGTTTCCCCACGCCACCAGCCCCTGCAGAAAGCAGAGACCTGGTGACACAAGGAACACCCACAGGAAATAAYGAGCAAAGAGCCCCCAGTGGGGTTTGTACTGAGGAGTTTTTGTGGGGTCAGTGTGTTGCTGTCAGAAGGGACAGTGGGAAAGTGGCCTTTCCTGCAATTACCTGGGACAGGCTTTGTTTGCCAAAGCCTCACACCCCGAGCTGGTGCAGGAGTCTGCCAGCTCAGCTTATTAAACCAGCCACGCCTGCATCCTCAGCACCTCTGCTGCAGAGGTGACATCGTGTGTGTCACCTGCTCGGGTTATTAACAGGGAAAACTGACTTTGTGCACAGAAAGGCAGGGAAGGATCCCGAGCTTCACTGATTTAAAAGTGTCCCCCGAGTCTGCTGTGCTGCCAAAGCCTGGACAGGAACCCTGCAGCCCAGGGAATCTCTTGGAGCTAAGGATTCTGAGGGGTGCAGGCTGGAATGCTGGTGGGTTTTATTAACACACTATTAAGATGYCACGAGAGTCACAAATCAACTCTCCATAATCAGTGCCCCAGGTTTCCAAACCCTTTGCCTCAGCACTTTTAATCCAAACAATCCCTGCTGCATCCTCTCAGGGAYGGGAGGTGTGCCCTGCAAACCCTGCTCCCGACCCCACTCCCGCCTGCTCCACGGCCATAAAGGTAATGAAAAATCCCATAAAGGCCACTGACACCGAGATATTTTATTTTAACAGCCTGAGCCTGTGCAGAAGCTCTCTCAGCAGACGCCTGTTCCGTCTGTAAAGGTTTTAGAACACCTCCTGACACTGGGGTTTGCTCTGGTGTTCAAAGCAGCAGCTCCAAAATTCAGCTGCCAGCTGCTGTCCCTTCCATCACCTCCATCACCCCAAAGCAAGGAGGGCTCTGTGTCCCTGGGAGAGAGCAGCCATCTCCCTTTTCCTCAGGATGACAAACCCYCTGTTCCCAAGCAGGAAGCACCACGGGATAGGGGCTGATCCATGTGTGTAAAGCCCTTGGCAGGGCCTGGACACCAGGCAAAGCCCCGGGGCTGTGCCCGGAGCTGCAGAGGGAACTGAATTCCATCTCTGGGTCCTGCTGATTGCCCCTCACACACCAACAGCACCACGGGGCTGCTACTGCACAGCTCAGGGTGTTCCCACCCCGATCCATTTATGTTTTCCAAAGCACTGACACTCCATAATTCACCATCACCGATGCCCATGTGCCAATCTCCACGTGCATGATGCATAAATCAAATTACAAAATATATACATGGCTCTTGCCTGGTTTTTTTTTTCGGAGAGGCCAAAGAGTCTTCTCAAAACTACTTAGAAGTGAGGTCAGGAGCAGCCATTGGAAAAATCAGGGTTTTGAATGGCTGGAGCTGTGTGAGGGGAGGGTTAGGCTGGATTTTACACAGAATTATAGATTCAACTGCATTGGAAAAGACCTCTGAGAGCACTGAGTCCAACCTCAGACCTGGCACCCCCTTGTCCCCCAGCCCATGGCCCCGAGTGCCACATCCAGGCTTTCCTCGGACACCTCCAGGGATGGGGACTCCACCACCTCCCTGGGCAGCCCCTTCCAATGTCTGACCACTCTTCCTGTGAAGAAATTCATCCTGATGTTCTTCCCCCAGAGGGAATGCTCACGGGAACGGGAATGGCCATGACCCCAAGGCCGCCAGAGCCCCGGGAGCGTTTGGGCACGGCTCCCAGGGACGCACGGGCTGGGACTGTCGGGGTGCCTGTGCGGGGCCAGGGGTTGCACCGKATGCWCCTTGGGGGGGTCCYTTCCAGCTGAGGACATTCCCTATCCAATGTCACGCCCTGGGAAGCCCCCRGGCCTTACCTGCTGCTGGCCCTGCTGGGTTTGCTGCGTGGTTTGCTGGTTGGCCGAGTTGGTGGCGGCGGCGGCGGCGGCCGCTTGCTGCTGGAAGAGGCTGGCGGGATAAACTCCCCACGGAGTCACTCCATAGTACTGGTGAGGGACCACRGCTGGGCCTGCAACACCGAGGGCAGGGCTGAGCTCCTGCTCACCACAAACACCTGCTCATCACATCCAGTTTAACGCCATCTGCACGAAACCCTCGGCGAACGCGGAGGGGGATTCCGGAATTTGCATCCCGCGTTTTAAAAAGCTTCCCATTTATTTTTTCCAATTGAAATCTCGTCTTTACTTAACTCATCGCATGAGGTCAAGCTCTGCCAACAGTGATTCCTTGTTTTTAGCGTTGTGCCCTGGTTTTATAGGGAAGGAAGGAAGCTTTATCTCTAACCCAGACAGGGGAACCTTGTTTAAGCACAGAGATAAACTTCTAATCTCAGCTGACATTCACAGCTCGCTGCCATCCCCCRTTTAGCTCCTCAATAAATTACCAAACCCTCTCCACAGCTGGATAGCATCAATTCCCAAGTGTTAAAATGTTATTTTTTCCAACCACTCAGCCCTGCTTTGCATTTGCAAACCCCCARTAAAAGAGGCTGCGTGATCCTGTCTCCTCTCACATCCCCTCCTCAAATTTAAGAGGCTTAAAAAAAATAATAATAATCTGGGAGAGCAGCAGAAAAAGCTCCACTTTTGAAGATTCTTTGTGTTTATCAGGTCTCAGGACACCACACACCATTTGGAGACAGCAGAATGGCAGCCTCTATCCTTAAATAATCCCAGCTGGAATAATGCTGAGGAAGCAGCGAGCTCTCTGAGCTGGAGGGAGGAGCCCTTCCCACCAAATAGCACGGATGGGAATCCAATCATATTTTTTAATATGACTCTTTGATACCTTTGGGAAAGGTCAGCAGAAAAGCACAAGTATTTCCTTTGCTTTCCAAATACATCCCCTATCCCACGGGCTCCTCCYCCACAGCAGGAATAACTCCAGGAATAGCCAGGTAGGTTCTAACCCAGTCTGTGATTCCATGGAAAATGAGGGATGGCATAAAAAGGGAGGTGCAAACAGGCACTGCCGAGTGTTCAGTGTTGGCCTGGGTGTGACAAAGGGGAAAATCCTGGAAGTATCTTTTCCTTTGGGTTTTGGGTTTGTTTCTTTCCTTTTTTTCTATTTTTACAGTAACACGTTTGGCTCAAACGAACTCCTACAGAATGCCAAGTCCTTCCYTGTGGAAGAGTCTGGATCTCAGGCTGGATGAGCTCCTGCTCCCACAATCCCCACTGCAGACTGGGGAGATCCAGCAGCACTTCGGGATATTCATCCCATATTTCATGTCAAATATAAAASTACTCTTTCAAACATGTCATAATGACTCTCCTTACATTATTCTGGTTTTAAGTACTGTGCTTTCCCCAAATTCAGGATTGAGGTGCCCAGGTCTGTGCACAGGAGGGAGGTGTTGGCTAATTCCAGGCAGCTGCTGAACATCTGGATTTGCACCTCGCACCAAAGCTCTGCCCCACAGCCCACCCCTGCTGGCTCGGGCAGAGGGTGACCTCCCTCCTACTCCAATGTGGAGCAGCAACCACTCATTCCTTACCTTCCAACCTGCACATTCAGCAGCAGAGGTGGCTAAAATGAAAAAACAAACCTGCAGCAAAGGAATCAGWGCCACCAAGGCGGTGCCTGCTGTGCCCTCAGCAGGCACAGACCCATAACCTGTGAGTGGCTACAACCACTTTCCATCAGGGAATGCACATCACACCCAACTCCTGGGGTTCTCCTGCACCCAGCAGGGCGAGAGCTGCAACTGCTCCACTTTAATGCCAGTCATTAACCTGCATTGGCCCTCGGGCTGCTGGAAGCTGCTGCAATGCCCTTAATCCGGGCAAAATTTGGGCATCTCTCCGGGATATTTTGGTCTCAGCTCTAATTATCAGACAAGCACAGCCTAGGTGGGTTCTTCTAGTCAGAGGAGGGGTTTTTCTCCTAGTCAGAGGTTGCTCATCTGAGCTGCCAAAGCCTTGGGTGTTTAAAAAGCAGAGGAGACACAAAAGCTTTGAAGTTGGGAGGCAGCTGGGCTTAGAAGGGCTGCGAGTCTGGCTCAGCTGCTCTGAGCACACGGAGAGGTTCATTATTGAACAGAGTTCTCAGTGAGGGCAAGTTTGTCATCACTGCCAGACTGCAGCAACACCCCGGGGCTGCTTCCTGCAGCAGACCTGGCACCGCCTCGGCACCAATCCCCACGAAATAAAAGCCATTCCAGGCCTTTTCAAAGCAAATATTCCCAGGGCTGCGTCTCACGCATCAGCCACCGACACCCCCAGATATTCCCTGTGGGAAATATCAGCAGATCCAGCTGGAAGTGTGCTCRGAACGGAGTTTGGGCTTGAATCTCAGCCTGCCCACTCCGATCTCCCCGGGGAGGAGCTGGGCCTGCTCCCTGCTGGAAGAGCCAAGGATGAGGAATGGCGACAGGAGCTTCAACTGCTTCCAGGACCTCAAACAAGAGGCTGCAATCAGCAACTCAGCCACTACCAGGGATTTGCGGGTGRTCCCTTGGGAATTCCCAGGATGGCATCCAGGTGTCCATGGAGWGGTGTTTTTCCGGGATGGAGTGAGAATCTGAGATCAAAGGGTGATGCCTCTGATCYAGAGGGGCAGAGACAACCCTGCCTCACCCTGTGCTGAGGTATCTGGGATAAATCCAGCTGCAGCTGCTCCCAAATCCCAGTCCTGGGAGGTGTGTGGATGCTTCCATACCTGCTCCAGCTCCGGGCTGGGGCACAGCTCACACCAAGCACCTGAGGCTCCCCAGATTCCCAAGCCTGAAAAAATCCCACTACCTGCTCGGGAACACTGGGCTTTTCCTGCATCCAGGTTATCCCAGCATCCACCCACAAAGAACAGGAACACTTCTCTACCTGCAACACTCCACCTCGGAGGGAATCATCTCCCAACTGGTCTTAAAAAAGACACGATTTCAGTTTTTTGAGTGACATTTTTCTCAAATGATGGAAGGCAATTCACAGCCCTTCAAAGGCAGCAGGATCTTCCCCACAGTTTCAACTCGTAAGTGAATTTTTTTCCTAGGAAGTTCTTCCCTCTGCATTCAAATTTGTTCTTTAAAATGCTGCTATTGTTGGGGAGAGAAGAGCATTAYCCTGGAGCTGACAGCCTCACAATCACGAAAAACCTGCCCTAATGGCAAACCTTAATTGACAGATTATCTCTGCCATAAAACACACAAAAGTTTCCTCTCTGCTCTGAGAGTGAGCAATAAACCACCAACAACTCCAAATTCAATTCTTCCATCTCAGAAGCTTCTCCRAGTCCTCCCAATTTAACACTCTCAGGCACATCAGGGAGGCTTTCTGGCTTTACATAAACATTTAAATTGTCCCTCCAGTGCTGCTCTCAGCCATGACAGCAAGAAGGGTTCTCAAAATTGCTCKGCTCTAGACAGAAAAGATGCTTTTCCCAAAATGAACCTCAGCAAAAAGTTTGTTATTTTGTCATTTCTAGGGTGGAAAACCCAACGAGAGGGTTGAAGTAACTCCTGTTTCTCAGTGGTTTAACACTATAAATACACCCCAATGTCTTACACATTGTTTTGTTCTGCTTTTAAGAGTCATAAAGTTTAAAATTATTCAAGCAGAGACCCAGCTGTCAAATTCTGGGACGCTTTAGGTATTCTGGGGTGTTATTTCCTGGTCAAATGTCTAAAGCCTAACTCAAGCACAGCCTAGATGGGGTTTTCCCCTAGTTAGAGGCTGCAAAAGCTCAGGCAGCTGCAGCTTCAGCAGTGCTGAGAAAAACGAAAAARAAGCTGTGGCCAACACTTGGTGTTTCCTGGAAATCTGGCCCAGTTCCATGTGGCCTTTCTATGAAATCAAGATGCTGACCTGCTACTCCTCTGCACTTCAGAGTTACTTAGAAATGAGCTCTGGAAGCACCGAGGTGATGCAAAAAGGCCAAGCAGAAACCTCTTTTTACAGAAACCATTCCCAAATCTCCTTTTCCTGCCCAGACTGGGACTGCCAATGTCCTGTGACCTCTTCCCTGCCGAGCCCTGACTGAACTTCCCAMCTCTATTTGCCAACAGGAGCTCAGCTCATTCATTCCCTACCCCTTTCCCCATCACACCATGGTTTATCAGGCCCTGCACTATCASAAATATCCTTGTACTCTTGCTCTTGGCTCTGTCCCACGGAATTCCTTGTTTGCCACCACCGTGGTGCTGCCTGCACCCAATCTCACCGTGGCATTGCACAATCCACAGGCAAAATTCCCAGCAGCCCAGGCCAAAGCCCCAATTACAACCCAAATTCTTTACGTGCAYCTGTATGATCCACTGAAAACTCCATCCCAGCGGGCAGGAGCGGCTGAAATCCCATTCCAGAGCTGAGCCAACGAGGCCCCAAAGCTTCAAAGCTCCAGAAAGAGCTGGAGAACCACACCAGCCCCACACCACTGAGGGTCACATCCACACACAGCCCAGGCCAGGGGGTGGATCTGGGACAAACTCCAAGGTGGGAGAGCTCTACAGTGAGTAAATAAGTTGTAAGTGGAGCGTGGCGGTGGGAGAGCTCTACAGTGAGTAAATAAGTTGTAAGTGGAGCATGGCAGCAGCCAGAGCCTTCCTGAACATCCCTACCCTAAACTAAGCAGGGTTTATTTTGCAGCACAGAATTCCCCTCCCCTTGCTCAAGGAAAGCAAGGCATGGCTATAAAAATATTCTTCCAAAAGCACGTTCCTGCTTTAAAAAGACTCCTCTAAAAGCACGTTCTCCCTTTAAAAATACCCTCTAAAAGCACATTCTTGCTTTGTGCTCGAGGCTTAGGCAAGAACTTTGTGGCACACACAGCAGAAGTCCAACGTACACCGTGTTCCCCGTGGCTGATAAGCTGTGGCACTGAGCTGTCATCTCCACACACACCCATTTTGGCTGTGACAGCTGGGAAGAATTTGGGAACCGATCCATGAACGTTTGGAGGAAGATCTTGCAGGAAGACAAGAGGCTCCATCTCAGCTACCATGTGGAAAAGGGCACATTCCCAGCGTGAGCCTCAGCAGACATGGGGTGTTTGCACCTACAGAGCCTGGGAAGTGTAAATTCCTAACAGAATTTAGGGGAAGATCTCATTTGCAGGATGCGCCACAAGCYGAACAGCAGGAGAGGCAACTCTTCTGGCAGGAAACACATCCTCCATCTCCCCAGCCTTTAATCGATGTCAGTCACCAAAACACCCCAAAAATGGAGCAACATTTATATCTCCAAGTGGTTCCCTTCCCATTTGCTGTGGTTGTTTGTCCTCGACAGGCACAGAGCCCACAGCAAGCGTGAGACCACAATTATCCCAYTTCACCTCCCGCAAACAGCATTCCCACGCCAAACCCTGGTTTTACTCSCTGGCACGCCATGATACCACTTCTCCCCCCACAGAAACGGTGATGTGCTGATATTTAACGTTCACAAGGACAGACTCAGAGCAGTTTCGGTGCAGGCAGGGGTCGGGAATGCAGGGAGAATTCCTCACCTAACGTGGCAGCCGCCGCCAGTCCGGCCGCGTAGGGATCCGTGCCCGGAGGAGCCGCGCTGATGATGTAGGGATTGGGAACAAAGGCAGCGGGAGCTAGACCTGCTGAAAACATTCCTGTCAGTGGAAACAAACGGAATAGGACCCAGCCCCACCACAACCCCTCTGGCTGCTGCTCGGGGAACGCAACGTTTGGGTCGCTTTGGTGGGTTTTGGCTTTTCCCGGGTGGTTTTCTACAGGGAGGGAACGAGCAGGGAGGAGGAGAGAGCTGGATAAAAGACACCRAATTCCAAGGATGCAGTGCTCCTCAAGTGGTAAAATACTTCCTATACAACAGCTCAGGGATCTCTGCAGGGCAGGCAGAGCCTGCTCAGGTGACTGCAGAGTAACACAAGCCAATTGTYGTTGCTGCTCTGTATTTCCTACAGCGAGCACATCAGGACCCAAACTGTCCTATGTGGAGCTCCATGCCCACCACAGGACAGCAGCATTCCAAAGGGTTCAGGAGGGTAGAGGCATTCCCTCCCTCTGCAAGGGAACAGTTTAATCATTAGGGAAAGGCCAGGGGGGTGGGAGAGGGGTGTGGAGGGGAGGTGAAGGGGAGAAGTTAAAAAGTGAAATAATTTAAATCGCTGAACTCCACTGAGCATACAAGCACAGAGCGTCCAACACATTTATATTGGGATTTTGGGTAGGAAGGAAGAACTACCACTTAAATTGCTGATTRTGCTAAAAATATTTAACTCTAGGACAGTTTAACCACCCAGGAGTAACTCTTCTACAGTTCTCCTGGCTCTCTACACACAGGATTAAGTGCTTTCTTCCCAGTTAATAACAATATAATATTTTTTAATAATACCAATCACGTGTCTGCATAAATTACATCTTTAACTTATCAGACCCCGGGCAGCACATTCAGCTGTACATTGAACTGTGCATTCTCCCCTCACTCCCCTGTGCTGTTACCCTGATTTATGCCTCACTCAGAGACTTCCAAGGACTCAGGAGGGTGACAGAGTCAGTCCTGCCGAACAGGGAAGTCCTTTCAGAGGCYTTTGAAGCGTGCAAGAGACACCCACGAGCAAATCTTTAACGCGCTCCTCGCGCGTCGATTCCCAGCTGCCAAAACACACCTCCAACCCTCCCCATCTTTCCTCCCCTGGCGTTTTCCCAGCGGATCGAGGGAAGGGCAGCGCCGTGGGAGGGAGGAGCCGGCAGACTCACTCACCTATGTGCGGCTGGTGGGCGGCAGCCAGGGCGTACTGCTGCTGCTGGGCTGCCGTCAGCTGCTGCACCGCCAGCGCGTTGGGCCTCTGGAACAGCTGCAACAGAGCACACGCACTGCTCAGGCGGGCACAGGCACTGCTCAGGCGGGCACAGGCACTGCTCAGGCGGGCACAGGCACTGCTCAGGCGGGCACAGGCACTGCTCAGGCGGGCACACGCACTCCTGAGGCAGGCACACACACTCCTGAGGCAGGCACACACTCCTCAGTCAGGCACACACACTCCTGAAGCAGGCACACACACTCCTGAGGCAGCACACACACTCCTGAGGCAGGCACACACACTCCTGAGGCAGGCACACACACCCCTGAGGCAGCACACACACTCCTCAGGCAGGCACACACTCCTGAGGCAGCACACACACTCCTCAGGCAGGCACACACACTCCTGAGGCAGCACACACACCCCTGAGGCAGGCACACACACTCCTGAGGCAGCACACACACTCCTGAGGCAGCACACACACTCCTCAGGCAGCACACACACTCCTGAGGCAGCACACACACTCCTGAGGCAGGCACACACACTCCTCAGTCAGGCACACACACTCCTCAGTCAGGCACACACACCCCTGAGGCAGCACACACACTCCTGAGGCAGCACACACACTCCTCAGTCAGGCACACACACTCCTCAGGCAGGCACACACACTCCTGAGGCAGGCACACACACTCCTGAGGCAGCACACACACTCCTGAGGCAAGCACACACACTCCTGAGGCAGGCACACACACTCCTGAGGCAGGCACACACACTCCTCAGTCAGGCACACACACTCCTCAGTCAGGCACACACACTCCTGAGGCAGGCACACACTCCTGAGGCAGCACACACACTCCTGAGGCAGGCACACACACTCCTGAGGCAGCACACACACTCCTCAGGCAGGCACACACACTCCTCAGTCAGGCAGAAACTCTGCCCTGAGCTCAGGCACAAAGCACAGACACTCCTCAGTCAGGCACAAACACTCCTGAAGTCAGGCATAAAACACCAACACTCCTGAGCTCAGGCACAAGCACAAACTCTGTCCTAAACTCAGGCACAAAAACACCAACACTCCTGAACTCGGGCACAAACTCTGCCCTAAACTCAGGCATAAAACACAAAACACTGTGCTAAACTCAGGCACAAACACAAACTCTGTCCTAAACTCAGGCACAAACACAAACTCTGCCCTAAACTTGGGCACAAAGCACAGACACTCCTTAACTCAAGCACAAAGCACAAAAACTGTCCTAAACTCAGGCACAAAAACACCAACACTCCTGAACTCAGGCACGAAGCACAGACACTCCTAAAGTCAGACACAAAACACAAACTCTGTCCTCAACTCAGTCACAAAACACAAACTCTCCTTAACCCAGGCACAAAAAGCAGAATTCCTTCCTTTCCAAGCAATCCCTTCACCCCACATTTCGTTTCAGCACTGCAGCCATCCCCCCTCAAGAGAAACATTTCAAAAGGATTTGAACGAACGAAGAGATCCTTTGGAATCAATTCACCCACGTGGAAAAAAAGACACTTCTGAGGCACAGCCACCTCCCCCAGCCCGGGTTTTCCCTCTGCTATTCCCAAAGGCCATTTTCCCCAACTCCTGCTCGGACAGTGACACCTCCCAGSTGGCCTGAAGTGGGCAGTGGGATGGAGTTTTTTTCCTTTCATCAGGTCCTTACTAAAAATCCCTTTCCCAGCTTCCCATGCCTCTCCCTAAAGGAAATCCCTGACTCCATCCATTTCCAGCCTGTGCTCAGCTCTAATTAAAACATTTAAGGATACACCAGTGAGTGTCTGAAATCACCCAGCGTGTCCATCCCCACTCACTTCCAGGGATCACTTCCAAGGTGGGAACCACTGGGATAAATGTTTTCTCCCTCCACTCCCTCAGAAAAGACTTGGATGCCYAAATGCCTACGATTTTCACACCTATTACCCTGCCCTCCTCCTTTCAGACGAGTGAACTACTTCATCTGGCAGAAACAGCAACAATTCTGCCCAAATTTTTGGCAGAAACCCACAACCTTTAAGAAGCAGCACGGATATATTTAGAAAATTCGATTGTTTATTTTTTTTACAGGCAAAAATTGGAGTCGGTTCCCCTGAGAGCCGAGTGAGCGAAGATGTGTCAGAAAGTCCACTTTTATTCTGGTCTTTTCACGAGGTCAGGTGGAGAAAACACATCTGAGGGATCAGCATGAGGCTTTATGATGTGGGAAATCAGAATTTAGGGGATCCAGAATTAACCTGCTGTGTGCCAAACCCTCACGCTCACGACTCTTTACGAKGTTGAGGCTCCTACAAATATCCAAGGGCTACCAGAATGTTCTTTATGGAGCAAGATATCAGAGCTGCAGTTACTTTATTGCCTCCCTGGGCCATAAAACCCTCGGGGCAGTCTGGATGCACAACACACCTTTTTTTTTTTCTTCTCCTTTTTACTGTCTGAAGGTGCCACTCGTGCACTTCACACACACCAAACCAGGGGGCAGCTTTGGGAAGGTGCCACCTGTCACCAGGAGCTGGGGCACAGCTCCTCTGACACCTTCAGTTTAAAAAGCAAGGATATCATGGACAACATCAGCTCCAGGAACTGGATTGAGGGATAGTGGCTTTGTGGGAGTCACCAGCGACACTTCACTCGCTGCTCAACATCAGCAAAGATGGGAAAAAAGATATATAAATCCCCTAAACTGCTTCAGTGTGGATTCCCCTGGAACATCCTTGGGTTTGGGGTCTACTTTTTGTTCAGCAATCCAACATTTTAGCCTCCTTCAGCTGCAAATTTTCACCAAACCCTTGAATTTTCATATGCTTTTGCATCCCTGGGATGTGTTTTTCCAGCCAGTTGATGTGGATTTTGTCACAGTGAACTGCAGAGCAAATGGCTGAATTATTTACTTGTCTTGAGGGCAAAAAAACATTTATCTCTCTGAAAATCCTTCTTGCTGTGCTCACTTTACACRTGTGAGGGCTTCCACAGCTCCCAAATGCAACTCAACGATCCACCTGGAAATCAGAAGAACTGGGAAAAAGGAATCCACACCTACCCAGAGCATCAATATTTCACCTGCTGCTGTTGGGGTTTTTTGTTGTCTGCTTGCTCTGRGAGCACAGCTGATCCCTGCTAAATCCGACTTCCACACATCCAAGGTGTACAAGAAAGCTGGAGAGGCACTTTTTACAGGGGGATGTTGTGATAGGACACGTGGGAATGGTCTTAAACTAAGAGAGRAGGGAYTTAGATGGGATATTGGGAAGGGATTGTTCCCTGGGAGGGTGGGGAGACCCTGGAATAGTATTCCCAGARAAGCTGTGGCTGCCTCATCCCTGGAAGTGTCCAAGGACAGGCTGGACRGGGCTTGGAGCAACCAGGGAYAGGGGAAGGTGTGGGAGTGGRACTGGATGGGCTTTAARGTCCCTTCCGACCCCAGACCATTCCAGGATTCCRTGACCTCTCCCTCTGCCCGCTTCCACCCACAGTTTCGCTCAGCTCGCTCCCAAGAAACAGCACAGCTCCAAGCCTGCAGCTGCACATTTCATCCTGCAGCCTGTCCAAGGAAGCAGAGCCAAGAAAAACCATCCCAGTTTCAGGCTTTCCTCCGCCAGATAAGCCACGGGAGCTCTGGGAATCATCAACTCCCTGGATTTAGGCAGAGCTATTAAAGCCTCGATGCGCTGTCTCCATCTGCTGACAGCACAGCCCTACAGTCCAAAACCCACAAATCACTGCTAAACGGTGGGATTGAGCGAGTGGGAAAAGGGAAAGGAACCTCTGCAGCAGGAATATATCCACTTGAATTTACAAAGCTATCGGAAAATGCACCTGGAGCATTTTCAGGCTGTTAGGAAATGCGTTTGGAGGGAAATCCTACAAAGCCCTGACACGGTTTTGGAGGAGTTCAGGGGGATCATGCAATATCCCAGTGAGGTTGTTCTCCTCTCTTCCGTGTGCAGACAAATGAAGGATCATTTCCAGCACGTGGAGGAGCTCGCTGAGGGAATTCCAAGGAAGCAGAACCCCCTCCAAGTGCGTGTTACACAGTTATGGGGATGCTGGCAGATCAGATTCCTCTAAGCCAGTTTCTCCAGCAATATAAACATCTGACATCTCTAATCAGATTACACGTGGATAAGACCTTCCCCTTCTTAATATTGCTTTTAGCTGGGCTTGTAATCCCTTCAGAGGATGGGATGCTTCCCAACAGCCCCACAAAGACACTTTTATGGATGAGATCCTTTGCTCGGGCCATATTTCCTCCTGACAACCSAATGGCAAAGCTGCACTGCCAGGAGACAGATTCCCCTCATCCAGGCTGTAAGGGGCAGTGGATAGCAAGGAACCCTGGGCTGCTGGGGATCATCTGTTAAGAAAATGGGCACAAGCGTGAGCCAAGATCCTTGGATTTACACAAACGTGCACCGAGAGGGCACATTTGGCCAGGGAACAGAATCCTTATCTTCAGCACAGCACTCAGGCTGACAAAAGGCTCTTGTYTGCACTCAGGGAAGGTGGAAGCAGCAACAAAGCTGAAAGCTGAAAATCACAGCTCTTGTTCAACAGCTCAGCAGGGCCCAGGTGGGAGCAAAGGGTGCCCGAGGGGCAGGAGCTGCGTCCCTACTGCTCCCCCCAAAATCAGGGAGAGACGAGAGAGGATGTGAGCTTCACAACAGGGAACGGAGCTGGGAAGGGGCTGGAGCAGCAGGAGAGGCTGAGGGAGCTGGGAAAGGGGCTCAGCCTGGAGAAAAGGAGGCTCAGGGGGGACCTTCTGGCTCTGCACAACTCCTGACAGGAGGGGGCAGCCAGGGGGGGTCRGGCTCTGCTCCCAGGGAACAGGGACAGGATGGGAGGGAACGACCTCAGGCTGTGCCAGGCTGGACATAAGAAGGAATTTCTGCATGGAAAGGGTGGTCAGGCCTTGGCAGGGGCTGCCCAGGGGGGTTGGAGTSMCCATCCCTGGAGGAGTCCAAGGAAGGCCTGGACATGGCACTCAGAGCTCTGGGCTGGGGACAAGGTGGGGACTGGGCACAGCTTGGACTTGGAGCTCTTTTCCAACCTTTCTACTTCCAGGATTCCCAGACAGCTCATTACACAGAAGGGACATCAGCTCCACATGGACACTGCCCATGCACTTGGTATGAAATTAAAAGCCCAAATCCAGGCCAGCCCCAGCCAGAAATTTGCACTCCTCACTCCTGAAATGGGCTCCCTTCCCTGCTCTGCCTTCCTTTGGGAGGTTTTATTTCCACTAGCGAGGTGCCAGACGAGCCAAATTCTAAATCTTAATTTTTAAAGGCTGAAAGGAACAAATTAAAACTCCTCGAACTTGTAAATGAGCCTTCACTTGGATAGAAAACCCTGACAAAATGCAGATTACAGGGTTCCCACTCCTGCCGTTACAGTCCCGTCTCTAATGGTTCCCCAAAAGCAGCTCACTTATGTAGCCCTAATGTACTATTTTAAAAAAATACACACGTTTCATGGTTTAAAGGTAATTCTTCCATCCCAGGTCTTACACCAGAACAAGACAAAGACTTGGAACCACCTGCTTCTTTCTCCTTTTTGAACTATACAGCAGCTATTTAGCTTAATCATTAAATTTTCCACCATTAACCTCCCAAAGATGCCATAGCACAGAGCAGCCAGTTGAGCTCTAACACAGATATTTACATTGCTTTTAAGACTGTGATAACTCAGCTCAAACTTGGCAATGGTTCCCCTCACTCCAGAGGGCCCGAGGCTCTTCTGCTAAAAAAAAATCAGATCTTTTAGGAAAGCCAGGGGTAGTTACACACTCCTGCAATCAGCTGCAACAAAGGATTCCATTCTTCTTTGAGGGATATCAAACTTGCAAAAGGAAAGCTGTAAAGTTTACAGTAAAGTTTACAATCACTGCCCAAACGAGCAGCAACAGGAGCAGAGCAGGAGTCGATGGCTGGAGCCAGGCCCAGCACTCAGGAGGAGCCAAGGGAGGGTTTGGGTGAGGGAGTTTGGGTTGTGTGGGAGAGAGGTCAAACCAAGCCAGACCAGGCTGAGATCAAGGTTTGTAGTGGTGGACTCTGYCCTCAGGGTTTAAGCCAGGCTCAGGTACGAGGTGGTTTGAACTTGTAATTTCTTCAGCCTGATCTGGTTGGGGCAGCACAGCCCAGTGTGGGGCTCAGCAGGGTCAAATGTGGGGCTCAGCAAAGCCCAATTTGGGGCTCAGCCTGGCCCAATATGGGGCTCAGCA
>JACAXG010000126.1:560362-579982 GCA_018881555.1 Amblyornis subalaris
ATATGGGGCTCAGTAAAGCCCAATTCAGGGCTCAGCCTGGCCCAATTTAGGGCTCAGCAGGGCCCAATGTGGGGCTCAGCAGGGCCCAACRYGGGGCTCAGCAAAGCTCAACTTGGGGCTCACACCTGAGCAGGTGTTGGATCTCTCCATCACTTTCAGGGCTCCAGGGTGGGCATTGACTTTTTTTTTTTAGCCGTTTTTACCAATTTAAAGCTCTTTTTCAACGCCCCCTACTCAAGGCACCACCGATCACTACAGAGGGAAGTGCTGTGGGAACTGCTGCGGGAATTGCTGTGGGAATTGCTGTTTATTCCAGCTATCCGGGTGCCACGGGAAGCACACCTCCYGCTCCAGTTCCCCGGCAGGACGCGCGCAGCGCAGCGCCGAGAACAGCCCCAGCGTTCCTCCATCCCTCCACCCAGGACAAGCTCCCCAGCTCATCCCACCCTGCTCCGCCCCTCCGGGAGCAGCAGGGACGGGATCAAGGATCAGCTCCTCACCTGCTGCTGGGAATTGTAGTCGAAGAGCCCCACGGTGGCCGCGGCCGAGTCCACGGGGACCTGAGTGCCGGAATAGTCGAACTGGAGAGGCTCCATGCCCACGTGCTCCATGGGATCCAGGGGCACGCTCTGAGACTCCATGTTGGAGAAGTCCTCCACGGGCTTGGCTCCGTTGGTGCTGGCCAGCTGGGCCAAGCCCTCGGAGCCGTTCTGGTTGGGCCCCAGCAGATCCACCTCGCTCGCCGAGTTCTGGCAGTTCCCGGGCGTGCGGCTGCGCGGGAAGGGGGAAAACCCATCAGGAATGCTCCATCCCAGCGTTCACACACACACAGACCCACCAGGGCTGCTCAGAGGGGTTGTTTAGAAGGAGGAGAGGGAATTAAAGATGGTCTGAAATAGTTCCCCGAGTTAATTCCGTGGAGAAATTGATGTATTTAAAAAAAAAACCAAAAAATAACCCATAAACCCCCAGTGCCTGGCTTCAAACACCTGGTACAGTAAAAGGGTAAAAAAAATTCAGTTTTTATTTTCTCCTCAATTGAGAGTCAGCCAGAACAAGCCATGATCTCCCCAAATAATTATTTTTCACAAAGCTATTTGGTGATAATTAACTGTGTGATGCTCTGGCCCCATGTCTCACTTAAAACCATCCTGAGGTAGCTGCCATGGGCTTCTGATCACCTAAAATAAGGACTGGACCCCGTGGGAATGGTTCACCTCCATCCAAGAGCCAGCAGCACGCACTTCCCAGCATTTTGTTCGGCTTTTACAATTTCTTTTTACCATTTGTTTGGCTTTTCCAGTTTTCCTACACGTCCACAGGAGCCACAACAGGTACAGAAGTGAGCAAGAAACACAAATGTATCAATTACATCAACAGCCACAATTTCAGGTTTTAATCCCTGGAGAGCTCCAAGGAACAAGTCCAAAACTCCAACTGTAATTTGGACTAGGATGTAAACAGAGTCAACACCTTCCATAGGTGTTTCCATAGGAATCCCACGTGGAGCAATTAAAACCAKGTGTGCAAATAAGCCAGGATTCCACACACAGCCCTGAGCTCTCAGGTGTTCTCCACCTTCTCCCTGTGCTTCCCTGAGGACGTTTATAACATCCCTGGGACAGATTCAGCGAGCCAAAGGCTCTTCCACCACAGCRTGGAAAAATCTTCCCAAAAACGTGAAGTGCACGTGCAGGTTTGGAATTGTGCAGATTCCACGGGGATGCTCCGGTTATTGCTGGGTTTGTTCAGGGCTTGTCCTGCTCCTCACCCCACCAGGGAGGGGGCTGGRAGGGAACAGGGAGGTGGGGGGGACACGGCTGGGACAGCTGATCCCAACTGATCCATGGGATTTATACAAAAGAGGGTTCATTTAGGTCAGAGAGAATGAAGGATTGTGTCACACTGAGGGWGGGGAGGCCCTGGCACAGGTTGCCCAGAGAAGCTGTGGCCTCCCCATCCCTGGAAGTGTCCAAGGCCAAGTTGGACAGGGCTTGGAGCAACCTGGGCTAGTGGGAGGTGTCCCTGCCCATGGCAGGGGTGGAACTGGATGGGCTTTACGGTCCTTTCCAACCCAAACCATTCCATGATTCTGTGATATCCCGGACCACACAGCCCACAGAGCCGAGGGGAGAAGGAAGGGGAGGATGTCTGGAGTTGTGGTGTTTGGTCTTTGCCAGTCCCTGGCACACAATCCCAGACYGGCTCAGGCTGGAAGGGACCACAGTGGTCACTGGTGCCACCTCCCTGCCCCAGCAGGGCCATCCCAGAGCACAGGGCACAGCATTGTGTCCAGAGGGCTCTGGAATATCCCCAGGGAGGAGACTCCAGCCCCTCTCTGGGCTCTGCTCAGGGCTCGGGCCCTGCCCAGGGCAGAAGTTCTGCCTCCTGTGCAGGGGCAACTCCCTGGGATCAGCTCCTGCCCTTCCTCTGGGGCCATTGCTGGGCCCCTGGAGCAGAGCCCAGCCCTGCCCTGAGCCCTCCCTGCTCCCAGGGACACCCAGGGATGGACACGGAGCCCTCCCTGCTCCCAGGGACACCCAGGGATGGACACAGAGCCCTCCCTGCTCCCAGGGACACCCAGGGATGAGGGCCCCTCTCGAGGCTGAACAGCTCCAAGCCTCAGCCTCGGAGATGTTCCAGACCCTGGAACATCTTTGTCATTCCCAACTGAGCCCAGTTTTCCTGGGGATGGGACGGCTGAGCACCCACCTGCCCCCGGGAAGTGCTGGATGGATCCCTGGCTTTGCTTTCCTTGCATGCACAGCTTTTGCTTTCCCTATTCAAYTGTTTTCACTTCGAGGAGTTTCTCACTTTTCCTCTTCAGATTCCCCTCCCMTCACCGGAGGGGAGGAGGGAGCCACTGGGGGGGGCTGAGCCGGTGGCTGGGGTCAGACCCCAACACTAATTATGCCTAATTATGAAYTGACTAATCATTAACCAGCACTGCACATACCTGAAGTCTTTGACATCGGCGTCGATCCCGTTCTGGACAGGCAAACCATTGGTTTTATCCATCACATCCCCCTCCTCCTTCAGGTCTCCCAATTTATCCCCATCAAACGTGCCCTTGCTTTTCTTATCCCCTTTGTCATTCTCATCATTCTCTGCATCCCTCGGCCCCTGGGCAAAAGAGACAAGGTTTGAATAAGCTGAGTTTTCAGAGCCCTTGTCCCGTTACCCCGAGATGGTAACAAATCAAAGACACGTGTCACAATGCAAGAAGGCACTGGCAAACGTTCATTCTAACCAAAAAAATAAGTCAAAAARCAAAATATTCAAGAATAATCAAAGAAATAAGGGGATTACTTCTCGCTCTTGCAAGAGGGGTTTCATCTRTTCAGGTTTCTTCCATTTAGAAATTCAGGGTTTGCTTCTATGGGCTCGAAAAATTCCAACCCAGAATAATTTTAAAGAATTCTCTTTCTAGAGAGGACTTCAAAATCAACACCAGCACACGCTGCAGGGGCATAAATTGCATTACTGTCTCTCTGAAGTTCCTGGCTCGGTGTCAGACACAGYTCCTGACTGGACAAGTGCAAATGTTTGGGAATCACCTCAGTTTTGGGGGCACCTCTGATCTGCACAGTGAATTCCCAGGTACTGCTCATTTAAAAGCACTCCAATAAATCACTGCCTCAATCACTGGCTCCTGTAATCCTAAAGCACATTTCTTTGGGAGAAAAGGGAAGGAAAAAAGAGAGGAAAAAGGGATTTCAGTTCTGTTGAGTGTTTCACAAGTGGTATTACATCTGCACCATTTCTGCCCTTAATGTCTGTATTTTATTTCACTTGGGAGAAGAATAAAGGGTGATGATGCCTGGGGCAGTGTTTTGAACAACAAAAGGGAGAGGAAAAACAACATAATTTATGATAAAAAACAGCAAGGGGCATACAAACATATTTATCAGAGCCAGCTTTGGTGCTGTTACAAGGACAGACATGGAAACCCTGCCTTCCTCTTGATTTGAGGGAAAATGCTCTGCACATAACAGGGCATTTGTGCCTTTCCCATTCTCTCTAATTGCAGGGAGGGATTTTTCCCTTATATTTAGGAAAAAAAACCTGTTCTAAAAGCAACAATCTTTTGCTGCTGCTTCTGAAAGAAAATAAAATTGTGCTTCTTTAATATTTCAGAGCAGACTCGGAAATGCCAAGTGTAAATCCAGATTTGGGCCCAATTCCCCCCACACCATGGAGTGTTCAGCAGTGCCAGGGGTGTCACCACTGTCCCCCTGACTGTGCTGTGGAGCAAACACTCCCTAACCCCCAACCTGGATAAACTGGCTCCTTCCCYGACTGCTCACATCCCAAAAATCCTSCCTGCTCGGCTCAGGTTATCAGGCACCCACTACCGAGGGCCAGCAATCCCAGGAGGGATGAAGGAAGCTGCAAAGCAGCTCCCTGGAGAGCTGAGCATCCACAAAGGATGGTTTTCCACAATTCCTGCAGCCCCTTCTCCCTCCCTGCAGGGCTGGGCTTGATGCTGCCTCTCCCCACACCCTTAAATTCGAGGCAGCAGCGACTGTGCTCCTTCCCCACTCCACAAAACACAGGGATGCTGCCTTTTCCCCATGGGAAACGACCTGCCTGGACAGCAATCCCAGCTGGAGGGGGTTTGGAGCTGTGTCACATTCCTGGGATCGTTACATGGAGTTTCTGTTCCGAGGCAGCACCAGAGCAGCCACACACTCAGGGAAGGTGTTTGGGCAACCTTTTCCAAGGATCAGCCTGCAYGGGATGTTACTGGTGGGGGGGTTTGTCCGAGGAACCAGGGAATGGCAGCACCTTCCCATCTCCCATCCCGAATCCCCAGGTCAAGGACAGAACTTGCCTGTTTGAGGGAAGAGATGAACTAAGAGCAAAGAAACCTCTGCCTGAGGAATGGATTAACAAACCAACCAMGCAGCAAACAGAGCAAAGAACAGCACAGGACCAGAACTGTGGGAATGAGGCACTTACAAATCCTCCTTTCCTTAGGCAGGAATCCCCAGGAGATGAGCTCAGCACGTACTCCACCATGCTAACTCCGAGTCCTCCACTCTCTGACCGTGGTGACAGCACTGAGTTGACTTCACTGTTCACGTGAAAGCCCTGCCCAGGTCTTCTCTGAACCATAATTGGCTGGGACACAGAGTGATCTGGAACAAAAACATGGCACATTCTCACAAGCACATCCAGCAATTCAAAGGAGGCAAATCATTCCATATGTACTCCCCAGGGTCTTATCTGCACCAAGAAGTGCCAACTTTGTGATTCTGATGATGTCCATTGGTAAAACCAGGATGGCTTCCTCATTTTTTAAATACTASAACCTGTAAACCTCCAAGTGAGAACGACATTTAAAATCTAAACTCATTAATTAGTCTTAAATTTCTGCCATTTTAAGGTTGCAGTTAAAAACTGAAAGTCTTGCTTTTAGTTTTAGTAAAACTCTTGCATTAGTACAGTGAAAAACAGTGAAAAAAGTTTTGGGTTGTCCTTTAAAACATCATCCTGCTGCTACACCAGCCTGTCCCTGTGCTCCTGGTCCCACCAATTGTTGTGTTCGTGTCATGATCAGGGAAYTTTTTGGCTGCTATTTCCTCAGGAAAAACTTTATGAAAAGTTCATTTCTTCTTCCTCATCCCCCCATCCCTCTGCCATCCCTGGAGCCTGAGGGTTTGAGGTCCAACCAGGAGAAACATCTCCAAATCCTCCTGGGATCTGCAAAAATCACTGGTTGGGCAGGAGGAAGTGATCCTGGATCCCTAAGGAGGGAAGGGAAGGAATTCTCTGCTCCTGGCAATAGCCAGGGCGTCAAAAATAAAGGCAGCAGATTTGGGAATTGCCAAGGGCTGGTGGGACACGGAAGTGACATCAATATCCAAGGATATTGATACTGGAGCTTCCTCATAAAGCTGCCAGAGAAGTAATTCCATCACTGCTCCTGGCTACACTTCCCTCCTTTTCCCTCAAGCATCCATGTGTCCCCACAGGGAAGGGCACTGGGGAGACTTTGGGAGGATAAAGCTACCAAAAAAAAAGGGAAAAGCCAATTTTAAGCCAGCACTGCTGCCCCAGGAGGGGAGGGAAGGACAGGACTGCACCTTTGAGCTGGGCTGGCTTTAAAGGGTTGAAATCCACAACTTTGAGGCACAGGAGTGAAACCCCAAACCCCCAGGGGGGGCCTGCAGTGCATCCCGAGGGCACAGAGTGAGGAGAAGGGATGGAGCACGGGGAAGCTTCCAGGCTTCACCCATCCCAGGCAGGCTGGATGGGCTCCGGGGGGATTTTGGGGGGCAGAGACCTCGAGTGCTGCTCCCTTCATTCAAGCTCTGCCTTCCCTGGCTCTCAGGAACATAGGCTGTGAGGGCCACGGGATTCATGGAATAAACAACAGGGAGGGATGGGAAGGCTCCASGCTGGACTAAGCCAGGCACAAGCTGCTCCCGAGGCTTGGGACAGGCCCAGAATGGTCCAGCCAGGCACACTTCCAGCAGCTCTGTCCCCTYTTCATGGCCATTTTTCAATGGAAATAATAAAAAAAAGGCCTTATCACCATCCCAATGCCTTCAATCAGTGGATATTTTCATCAGGAAAAGCCCCCCCACGACAGTGAGGCTGCTGTAAATCCCATTTCCCGGGAGCTGGAGGTTTTGGAAACTGCCCCAGGCACCAGYAGGGTTTCAGGAGCAGATTCATGACACACAGAAACCACAGAATATAATAAATATTGTGTCTGCATTTCAAACCCAGCACCTGCATGGGATTTTTTTGTGTTTACCTAAAACCAACCTGAATATTCTGCCCCAAGGCTCGAAAGCAGGGACAGTCCCCGATGCAAGAACAAAATCCTTGGCAGATAAAATCCAACACGAATTCCAAACATCGTTTTTTGTTTCTTTTCTAAACTGAATGTTGAAGTCCAAAAGCAGGGACAGTCTCTGATGCAAGAACAAAATCCTCGGCAGATGTGACTCAACACTCCTAATTCAAAACATCATTTTATTTCTTTTTTAAACTGAATATTGGGTTTTGGTTGGTTGGTTTTGTTTTTAAAAAACGGTGGGATTTCTTTTTTATTCATCTTGTTCTCCAATATCTCTGTTCAAACTTTCAGCTAATCCATCCCGAGGCAGAAAACACATCAGAAAAGTCCAATTGAAATTTTCAGGGCAATTTTTAAGCAGATAAACACGAATTTGCACATATTCACATTAGGCAAAGTTTTGACATCTCTGGAYATCTTAACTCCAGCACAAAGCAATGTGAGATCTTCTATTTGTTTTTTATTATATGAACCAGATGGGTTTTAAAAGCTCCTCAAAGCTGTGTCATCCAGCCCGGCCAGTGACTTTCAGCACACAAACTGCACATTTCTGTATTCAACCCCAACTAAATTAAGTAAATAATTGAGCTACCTGATGTTCCCCAAGCACTGTCTCTCCACTGATCTCCCAGAAATATCCCTTTTGGTCCATCTTTGCTGGAATCATCAGATTCCCAAAACTTTTTACCCGGCAACAGCTGCTGCAATTAAAAAAAACAAAACAAACAAACAAAAAAAAACAAAGAACAAAACAAAGCAAAGCATGATTAAAATAAGTATAAAATGCAAACAGAAACCATAAGCGTCTCCCTTCTATCAGGAATCAATCATTAAACACCAASTGATACATCCTCCATAATCCAAATATTTCTGTGCTCCAGGGGGAAAGCCATGGAGCAGCTGAGGGAACAATTCCATCCCCTCCCAATCCTCCTCCAAGCTCCAGGAASCCCACACACGCCAGACACTCACACAACTGACACTCTCCAGCCTTTCTGCACTTCCAAGGAAAAACRGGGAGCAGGGAAACGTTGGGATCCAAGGATATTCCTGAGCTCCCCCGGGCTGAGGGTGCCCCTGGGACTGGGTGAGCCCAAGGGTGACTGCTCTGGAGGGCAGGAGGTGGCACAGAGAACAAGGTGCCCCATTCAGSGGTTTTTGGGAATAGCTCCACCAGGAATCACCTGCCAGTGGCACCTCCACACGGGAATTCCAGGCCCTGAGATGGCAAGGACACGATCTTCCATTAAATCCTCTAAATGGGACGGATGGAATTCAGAGGGGCAACAACAGCAAATTAACACGAGGAATGAGCCCTGCCTCAAGCTGGGATAAAACTCAAGGCAGTGGAAGATGAAAAGCACCTGCAYGTGTCTGCAATTATCCCAGAACAAACCAGAACCATCAGATTAGAGGATCTCTCCTATCCATCAGGAGTGGTGATAAGGCCTGATCGATATCAACTTCAATATCCTGATTGGTATCAGCTTCAATATCCTGATATCAACTCCAATATCCTGACAGATATCAACTCCTGCTGATAACTCCAGCAGCAGACATCCATCCAGCAGTGATGGATGTCTTTAAGGAACGCTGACAATTTCAGGAACCTGAGGAGCTGCTGGATGCAGAGAAGCAGGAATAACTGATCCCACAGCTCCCAGTCACCACGGAAGTTGTGCTCTCCATTTCCTCCTCGACTCAACAGAGTTTGTTTACCAAACCCATCCGTTCTTTGACAGGATTCCTCCTCACGCCCTCCCCACGGCGTGGGCTGCTGGTGACTCCTGAGCCGAAGGATAAAAGCAGGAGAGCTTGCGCCACGCTCCCCTTCATGCAATCCCAAAATAAATCCCAAGGTAAGGACAAGAGGCTCCCAGCAGCAAGGCTCCTTTCCCAACACACCAATGAACCTGTTCCTCCGTCTGCACTGGGGGGGGATGGGAAGGGGTGAAAGCCAAGCCACTGCTCCTCACTATTTGTAAACATCAACACAGATCAGGTGTCTYGCAGATTTTTTTTTAAGCTCCTGTCATTCCCATGTTTCTTCAAAAGTGGCTTTTTTTCTCCTGCTGCTGCCACACTGCAAAAATAACAACTCTCCTTCTCAGGGTGTTTGAAGGGATTTTGAACAGAGAGCAGCACAAACTGATTAAACTGGATTTGAGCTGCAACTGAACACTTCTCATTTCCTCTGGCAGCAGCTCACAGTGCAGGACACAAACTGTTCTGCAGCCACATCCAATCACAGAATCCCAGAGAGGTTTGGGATGGAAGGGACCTTAAGATTATCCATGGGCAGGGACACCTTCCACTATCCCAGGCTGCTCCAAGCCCYGTCCAACCTGGCCTTGGACACTGCCAGGGATCCAGGGGCAGCCACAGCTTCTCTGGGAATTCCATCCCAGCCCCTCCCCACCCTCCCAGGGAACAATTCCTTCCTAAGAAGAAATGAAGGATGAGAGGGGGTATGGGCTTGCAGGAAGGACACAGGAAAGAATGAGCAGAAYAGAATATTTTCCAACCTTAACAATTCCGTGATTTTCTTTTGAAGGATAAAAGAGAGGGACTTTTTACGAGGCCATGGAGGGACAGGACACAGGGAATGGCTTCCCACTGCCAGAGGGCAGGGATAGATGGGATATTGGGAAGGAATTGTTCCSTGGGAGGGTGGGGAGGGGCTGGGATGGAATTCCCAGGGAAGCTGTGGCTGCCCCTGGATCCCTGGAAGTGTCCAAGGCCAGGCTGGAGCAAGCTGGGATAGTGSAAGATGTCCCTGCCCAYGGCCTGGGTGGAACTTTGAGCTTTGAGGTCCCTTCCCACCCAAACCATTTGGGGATTCTCTCAAAGCTGCAGCAGCCCCAGCCCACCCAGGGCAGTAACAGCAGCTCCTGGGGCTGGAGGGTGACTTGAAGCCACCCCAGCCTTTTACTGTTCCCCCTGCCTCCCCCTAYCTCCCCCTACCTCTTCCCTAAGGAAGACAATCCCTTACCAACCCCATCCTGCAGAACTGCATCCCATCTCCCTCCTAACTGCGCAGTGAATCACAGCCAAGGATCACAAAACATTTTAATTTTCACTCTCTCCTGCACAACCAACCACAGCTCCGTCCCCTCCGCTTTCATCTTTCCCCACCAGARGCACCAAGTTTCCAACTGGAAGTTCTGTGCCATCAGCAGAAACGCATGGCATGGAGATGTTTACCTCCCACGGAGATTCCAGATCTATTCACACATATCGGGGAAACCCAAAAGCCAATATTAACAGATGGTAACGGGGGTCTTTGTTCTGTCAAGTGCTGCTCCAACCGGCACAGAGGGTTAGCAAGCAGTAATCATCTGCACTGAATTATGCAACAGGCTGCCAAGACAAGGAATTTTTCCTCAGGGAAAGTTGTCAGTTGCAATGGAGGGGAAAAAAAAAAGGTATTTTAAGTGACTCTCATCCAGTTCTGCAGGTTGGAAATTTAAAAAGAACAAGCAGCAGTTTAGAACGAGGCTCGCTTATTCATTCCCTGCTTTTTATTAAAATTGACCCTATCCAGTATGAAAATAATCCTTCTAAGCCCTCTTACACAGGACTTAAGAGTTAGGCCAATATTCAACCTAGCAGAGCAGGGAGGAGGGGACAACTTCCACATCAACAAAAGCAATTCCCCCGGCAGCGAGGGCAGAGCCTGTGCACACAGACCCCACCGAGGTGGATTGTGAACTGCACAAACGAAGCGAAGGGATGTCCCTCASACCAGGCAAACGTGAAGGTGACAGCAGCCTCTGTGCAGGAGAGCTGGGGTCACCTGCAGCAACAGGCAGAAGGCAGAGCGTGTGTTCACGAGTATTCAGCTGTGTTCACACGTCCCAGCCCTGCAGGGTTACCAACCCTCAGGTGCTATCGGCCCTACAAAAGGGCTGCCAGCTCCAAAGCTAACAGGGCAGGCAGGGGGAGCACACGGCTGGCAATCCCGAACCTGCAGCTGCCCCCAGGACAGCCCTGCTCTCCTTCCCAGGGAACTGCCAGCCCAGGGCGTCACACGGCTCACAGCGCTGGGGAGAGCACAGCATAAAGGCAGGATCGGGTGACTGGGAATATTCTGACCATTCCCTGTGCTCTTCTTCAGGTCTGCTGCCAGCCCTGCCCTGAGCCATCCCGAGGTGGCAGCAGAGCTGTTGTGGCACCATCTCCATCCCAGTCCCACTCCTTCCATCTCCATCCCGGTCCCACTCCTTCCATCTCCATCCTGGTCCCACTCCTTGCATCTCCATCCTGGTCCCACTCCTCCCATCTCCATCCCACCCCACTCCTCCCATCTACACTCTGGCCCCACTCCTCCCATCTCCATCCTGGTCCTACTCCTCCTATCTCCATCCCACCCCACTCCTCCCATCTCCATCCCAGTCCCACTCCCTCCATCTCCATCCTGGTCCTACTGCTCCCATCTCCATCCTGGTCCCATTCCTCCCATCTCCACCCCGGTCCCACACCTCCCATCTCCATCTCATCCCACTCCTCCCATCTCCATCCTGGTCCCATTCCTCCCATCTCCATCCCGGCTCCTCTCCTCCCATCTCCATCCCACCCCACTCCTCCCATCTCCATCCGACCCCACTCCTCCCATCTCCATCCCATCCCACTCCTCCCATCTCCATCCCATCCCACTCCTCCCATCTCCATCCCACCCCACTCCTCCCATCTCCATCCCAGCCCACTCCTCCCATGTCCAACGCTGCCAGCGCCGGGGAAACCGCAGAACCCAACACGAGCATTATTGCAAACTGCCAACACTCCCCAGCCCAGCTGCCGGTGAATCATGGATTTCTGGGAACACAGCACAGGCCTCAGCAGCACGGAAAGCAGAGGCACAGGGGTTTCGTTTGGGGTGGTTTTTCCCTTTCGTTTCTGTGGGGTTTGTGGGTGTTTTCTGTAAAGCAGCCCCAGTGGCACAGCCACTCCCTGTCCCTCTGCAGGGGCTGACCCACGACCTGCCCAGTTGCACCAAGGGGGCACAAACATGGACATGGTCATGGAATCACAGAACATCCTGAGCTGGGAGAGACCCACAGGGATTATTGATCCAACCCTGGCCCTGCACAGACCCCCCAGCAATCCCARCCTGTGCAYCCCTGGGAGCGTTGTCCAARCGCTCCTGGAGCTCTGGCAGCCTTGGGGCCGTGCCCATTCCCTGGGGAGCCTGGTCAGTGCCCAGCACCCTCTGGGGACAGGAGAACCTTTCCCTGATCCCCAGCCTGCCCTCCCCTGGGTCCCATCCTGCTCCCAGGGAGCAGACTGGAGCTGCCCCTCCAGCCTCTGATGTTCCAGAGTTGCTCTACCACGATCCCCAGGGGCTGCAGGAATTTCACTGCCTGCCCTCAGCCCTGCACCAGCCCCCAGCACAGCAATAATTAAATGCTTTCAGCTAAATGCATAACATTTCTTACCAGCATTTCTTTTCCAGAGCAGGCTGAAATTCCCTGCTAGCCCCAGTATTCCATGTTTGAAGTTAAGCACCTACAGTTGCCTCATGTCTCTATGTTCCCATCCTCCTCCCACCCTCTGGATTAAGTTTCAGCCAACAACTCACCCAGCTGCTCTTTGACTCCACACACAGACTTAGCACAACCTACTCCAAATCCAGAACCTTGCCACAGTCCCAAATGCCTCTGAGGGGCTGAGGACAAAGCCCGACTCCACCTGGAATCCCCTCTGTGCTGCCCACTGTCCCAAAAGACACTGCACCAACATTCCCTGTCGCACAGCTACAGATAAAAGGGATTTCAGCAGAGGAAAGCAGATATCCAGCTCCCCCTCCCAAGGGCTGGGAGAGAAGTTGCAGAGCTCATGATAAGTCTCAGAAAAGTTCCATGGTTGTGGGATCTGAGGCCTCAGAGAGGCACAAGCAGTAGGGCCACAGGAGCAAAACCCCACATGGAACTGCTGGAATCCAAGGTGAATTCCTTTCTCCCAGAGAATCATTTGGACCAGGTGCTAAAAGAGAAGGATGACACCCCCCACTTCAGAGCTGCTTTCAGCATCACTGACCACATTCACCACCAACAGCCCAAAGCTYTTCCAGTTTAAAACAGAGAAAAAGGGTCTCTGGGGCTCTTTTCAATCCCCATTTCAGAAAGCGTTGCACTTCCACTCGCTGGAAATTCGGGAATACAAGGCTGGGTGCAGTGGGGGAGGGGGGGGAGTCTGAGAACGGGAACAACCCCAAGAGAGATGAAAGTTGAGGGCGTTTTTAAAGTATTCTTAATTTTCCCAGATAAGGATATCTGTTCATCAGCAAGCATTATCTGCATCTTGAGAGCAGAACAGATAAGAGATGTAACTGTTTGACAGTGCCCTTTAGAAAACTGCTCTGATGTGTTCTGAGGCACAGGCTCCTTAAATCACTGAAATTACGGTGTTGCTTAACAAGAAGCAAGAAAACAAGAAGATAAAAGACACACTAAATGCAGAAACACTTCATCTTTCTCCTCCAGGTTTTTCACTATCAACTCCAAGAACAAGGCTACTGACACTTCCTGCAGATAAAGAAATACAAATAAAATTTGCTCTTTTCCTCGTTTACTTCGTTTTCCTCAGTTATTTCTGCCTTTCTCCATGAGTTTCCTTCTCATTCCAGGAGCAGGAGGAGGGGAGAAAACCCTCAGGGCCTTGCTGAGGCATCTAAACTGCACAAAATCCAAGTCTGTAGGTGAGGAAAACGGTCCTGAAAGCCAAGACAGRTCCTGTGGGATCCCCAGCTGGATCTATGCTGGAATACCTCGGGGACATACAGAGAGCATTCTAGGGATGAAGAATGGAAACTGTGAGACTGAGGGAGAAAAACCCCAAGAGACACAAGAAACAGCGGTTTAGCTGAAAGAGAAGGCTGAAATGTCACCTTTCCTGGAAAAACATGCTCATTCCAGGATGTGGAAAAGCCCAGCGACAAAAGGATGCCATGGCCAAAACTTTCTGCATCACGGTTACAAGAAGGTTGGGGGGAAAAAAAAAGTGACTCATCACCAGAAGGCAAAGCTCCAAAACACAGCCTCCCTCCTCTCAGAAATGCCCAAATAAACCAAGAGCCGGGAAAACTCAGCATTTTCAGGAATTCCTCCAGGCGTTTCAGCTCCGTGACCTCGTGTCACGATAAGCAAAAGCAAGGGCTGTGCTTGCTCCGAACCTGCTCCCAGCCTCTCCATCTGCAAAGGAACCTCCTGCCCGAAGGAGGTGTCACCGAATCATCTCCCCAGAACATTCCCACCCCCAGCATTCCGCCGGCACGCCGCACACGGAGGCACGGCAGCTGCTCTGCAGCAGCTTCAGGCAGATTTTGAATGTCAGGTTTTCTCCTTTGTACATCATTTTCAGCTRCTCTTAGGCAGTCGTCTCGGGGTAAATTCATCCAACCTGGAGAAACAGATTTTCCTCTCAGGGACTCGTCAAATAAAAATCCAACCCCGGATTATGGTTTTCCCAGGAAGGAAGTGGGGGAAGGAAAGGGAATCTTTCGCCTCAGAGAGGGCACCTTCCTATGAATCCCACCATGCCAAAACCCTGCTTTGCTCTTTTCTCCAAAACAGCAACTTCAAGGTTCCAGGGATTTTCATTTATTTTTGAAACCTGGCTCATAAACTGAGTAGCAGACAGGATGGACTAAATGTAGAGGAAAATAAACTGGCCTGAACYTGAAAGGAACACAGCAAGGAAGGCTCTCCAAAACATCACACCTCCATCAAGCTGACCTGCCACATGAATATCCTTCTACAAGACCTGATTTTCTCCTCTCTGCTCTTCCCCAAGGGACTCATTAAAGGCAAAAGGAACCAGGCAAGGAACAGAAGCCTTTACGTACAACTTCCAGGAACCTACAGAAACAAACTATTCTTTCAAGTCACTCTGAAAACAGATAGATCCTCTTTTTTCCAAGAAAACCAAGGGGGCATTTCCCCTTAAATCTGCCACCTCCTTGCTGTGCTGAGAGTGAAATAACTCTCCCTGGGGTTCTGTGAAGTTGGAACTGCAGGGCCCATTATCTCAGGGCTCTGCCCTTATCACTGCTGCAGCCTTGGCTGGCGCTGCCCGGTGACTCCCAACGTTCAGCACAGCCCCGGCCTTTGTGACAAGAGCCAAAARAAAGGTGGCCAGGAGTGGAAACAGGGCAGGAGACACTGCCAGACACACAACCCCAGGGCAGGACGGGCTCTGAGATCATTGGGGCCCAAAATAAACTCGCTGCAGGGATTGTCACGCTTGTCACCAGCCCCACTTGGAGCTGTTGTTGTCCCGGCGGAGGAGCCGACAGGTGGAGGGCTGAGCTGCTCCTCCCACTCCCAGGGATTCCAGCCCGGCAGGTTTGGGGTTGTCACACCACACACACACTCAAACACGCTCCCCAGGCAGAGAGGAGAACTCTCAGCATCACAACCATCCCAGCAGCCTCAAAAAAATCGGGRTTTCATCTCCTCCTCCCCCCGCAAAATACGGGTTTTTCACTCCAGGCCTTTCACTTACCTCTCCCATAGCCCGTCCCTCCAGAGCCAGCGCTTGGAAATCATGGTTCAGTTCATCCATGGAACGCACCTGTTTATGGATGGGGAAGAAAAAGACATGAGGAAACGCTTTTATTTGCTGTTATTTTTATTATAATCACAGTTTACAGTCGTTTTTCTGATCCAGACTGAGAGCTACATGCCATATTACAGCCTGTAACGAGGTTATGGAGCTCCAGAGGATGACTTACCTTTAACACTCTCAGCAGTCACAACATTTATATACTTTTATTATTCTATATACACGCAGATTATTATACACAGATTTATCTGTATGTGTTAGATTTACACCTGCACAAGAAAGGAACAACCAGCAATGACTTTTAAGACACACAAAGTCTAACACAACTGTCCCTGCTCATATTTCACATGGTTTCAGGTGAGGGAGTCAATGCATAAACCAGGGAACCAACACCATTTCGGGTGGAAATCAAGGAAAGCCTCCTGTATAAACCTGGAAAATTTACATTCAAGTTACATTGACACGAAGGAGAAAAACACAACAGTTTGATTTGGTGAAAACTGAGTCACTTAGAACAGAAAAAATAAAGCAGGAATGTAAAACCCTTGGCTAAATAAGTTCATAGAACCATAGGATATCCTGAGKGGGAAGAGACCCACAGGGATCACTGATCCAAGCCCTGTTCCTGCCCAGACCCCCCAGCAATCCCAGSCTGTGCATCCCTGGGAGCGTTGTCCAAACGCTCCTGGAGCTCTGGCAGCCTTGGGGCCGTGCCCATTCCCTGGGGAGCCTGGTCAGTGCCCAGCACCCTCTGGGGACAGGAGAACCTTTCCCTGCTCTCCAGCCTGACCCTGCCCTGGCCCAGCTCCAGCCGTTCCCTGGSTCCTGTCCCTGTCCCAGGGAGCAGAGATCGGTGCCCGATACGGATTGACCACGTTGAAAAGGCAGGAAAACCCCTCTCCTGGGTTTTCGTTCCCAAATGTCACCCAGGCCCATCCCCACAGGCACTGAGCACACATGAGGAAGCAAATAAAAAACCCCAACTGTGGACTAGAGGCCAAAGCACAGCAGTGGAGCCACGTGCTGGGCCCGTGAGCGGAGCATTGCCCTCCCCAGCAGCCACAACCACCTCGGCACAAGACACTACTCACCTCCTACTCACTGTTTACACAAGCCCTGCAACCCAGCAGGGCTCAGGCACCTCTGCTGAGCAGGCAGAAGTTTATAAAACACTTTGAAATGAGTAATGCCCACGCTGCTGCAGGYTCCTTGCAGGGTGCTGAAGGTTTACGCTGGGTTTAGCCCCGAGGACAGAGCAGGTGACCTGCACAGAGCCTCCCCAGGCCAAGGGAAGGTCAGTAATATCTGACAGGGGATTTATAGGGCTAAAAAACCCCAAAAACTGGYTTAGATGCTTCTGTCCCACCAGTGACCAGCACTGTAATGTTACATCATGATCACCGACCTTCATCCTGGCTTCTGATACTGCAGCCCCACYTCCAGCAGGACCAAGACCCTGGGATTATGTCTTATTTCTCTTCTAATCAATATTCTTTATAGCTCATCTAAGACAATATTCTGTAGATCGCACRCAAGAATCAGACGTAGGAAAGCACCACATTAACCTACAGAAATCCCCTCCAGTCTAAGTTCTTCTACTGTTCTGTGACCATCATACTTGGCAAAGATTAGTAATATATTAACAAATTACCTAACATATACTCACATCATTTGCAAATCCTCAGGGGTCAGTCACTCAGCACCCCAGTTTAAAAATCAGGTATCCCCTTGTTACTGCACCTCAGCTCAGTTTTTTTCAGTTATGCCTCAGCCTTGCCACCTTTTGCAGTGACATTTGTCACAAGGGCCACCAACACCGAGTGACAACTTCCCAAACTGCAGCCCCACGGACTTTCCCTCTTTGGCTGTTCCATTCCAGACAGCTCAGCTGCCACACAAATGTCACTGAGACCAAATTCTTCCGTGGAGCACTGGGAGCTGAACTCATGGAAAGTGCTGCGAGCCCCACACATGCCAAACCACAAAAGCTGGCAAGGAGCAAATTATTATTTCAATGTGGGGAACGGAGAATTTTCAATTTCTGAGGAATGGAGAAGCTGCACACAGAGATTCAGCAGGTGATGTAAACTCACCACTGCTGAAGTGATGTCCCAGCAAACCACACAAGTGACCACAAATACCCCAGCCCAGCACTGCAGGGAAACAGAGGCTGCTCAGAGCAGCTTCCCCAAAACAAACCAACTCCCAGGGGTGGATGCTGGGCCATGGGAACCTCAAAACAAAGCTGCTCTGAAGACCCAATCGTTTCATTCCTAGCAAAATCCAAAAGGATATTAAGTGGTATTTGTATTTGTTTTGGTCAACACAGAATCCCAGAATGGTTTAGGTTGGAAGGGATCTTAAAGTCCATCCAGTGCCACCCTTGCCATGGGCAGGGACACCTTCCACCAGCCCAGGCTGCTCCAAGCCCTGTCCAGCCTTGGTCTGGAACACTTCCAGGGATCCAGGAGCAGCCACAGCTTCTCTGGGCAACCTGTGCCAGGGCCTTCCCACCCTCAAAACCAAGAATTTCTCCCATATATCCAATTTAAACCTACTCTCTGGCAGTGGGAAGCCATTCCCCCTTGCCCTCTCACCCCAGGCCCTTGTCCAAAGTCCCTCTCCATTTTTCCTGTCTTCTCACTTCAGGCAACGAGATCACTCCAAAGCCTTTTCTTTTCCAGGCTGAACAATCCCAATTCTCTCACCTTTCCTTATAGGAGAGGTCAATATTACACAAKACAAACATGCTGCCCCCATCCCCTTCCCAAATGTACTTTACCACAGTCAYTATGAAAAGCAGAAAAAAAAAAATGCCTTCACTATCAGCTCTCAGAGGTGAGGTAATGGAGGAGATTATTCTCTCACAGATAATTCAGTCACGTCCCCAATCATCTCTCTTTCAACAATCCTAACTAATATGGATAAAATCATTTTCTAAATCAGGTCTTTGTGCCTGATTTTGGGCACTCTGTGCTCAAAGTGTACATAAACACCAACCCTCAGGCCTTTCTCTCAGTCACACAGTTCCTTATCTGCACTGATCATTGCATTCATTTATTCCACTTTCAAAGATCRTCCCCAAAAGATCCTTTCCTCATTTCCCCACACCTTACTCATCCCCTTGCACACGAATATCACAGGGCTCCYTCACTCCCCTTCCAGGAAGAACAAACAGTGTCTGAAACAGCAGCRCACACAGCCAAAGCCACGACTTCCAACACCTCTGGCTTCCAAAAGCCAGGGATTCCTCTGGAATGACAACTAAACAATAGRAACGATCTTCCAGCTCCCGGGGATCTGCTCCTGTTAACGATCCCCGAGCTCTAACGAGCGCTGACGTGCAGGGCACAGCCACGAYGGTGTAAACACGAGAAACAAGGAGGTCCACAGAGAGAGGACTTCTCCCAGACGAGCACTGACATCGATGAGATTTGATTACCAGAAAATGTGGTTCACCACTGAACCAGAGATTTGAAAGAAATCCAGAAGACAACGCCAAGATAAATCGGCTGCACGAGGGAGCGATGCCCTGACATCTGGACACGACGTGACAGCCTGGCTCCTCGGAGGAGGAGGTGATCTCCACGAACTCCAGGAATCAGGAATCACACAAAGACAGGTCAGCTGTAGTCCCAACTGCTTTGGAAGCGATCCAATAAAACCTGACTCGTTCTCTCAGCCAGCAGCACCCCAAGGTTGCACTCCTGTTTCACCTCTTCCAGGCAGGCTGTGCCTCTGGAAAGGGATGCACAGTGCACATCCTCACAGGAACAGTGCTCCTGCCTTCCTGAGGAGAGAATTCCTCCTTTCTGATCCCACAGAACACAGCCAGCTCACCCTGGAACCCCRCTTCACTAAAGGAAGGCTCTGGATGTGAGCACCCCGCTCCTGAAGGAGTTCCAAAGAATTGCCCAAGAACATCCCCCTCCTTCCCATGAAATGCTTTGGATGCACTCAGGAATTATGTAAATCTCATTCAAGAAGAGCAATTTCCACACACTAATATGGGAATGTGTGTCACTGTAACACACTCCAGCTCCAGCCACTTCACTGACTCAGAAATCATTCCCTGCCTTCCCGGTGGGAGCGCACATCCCAAAGCGGGATTYGCTACCAGCCAGGCCAGAAACTGGAGCAAAACCACTGGATCACTTCCCTTCTCCAAGGCTGAGGAGAGTTCAGCCTCTCCTCTTAACCAGTTCTCACCTCTGTGCTGAAAAACGGGATAAAACAAGACACAGCTG
>JACAXG010000126.1:580315-596754 GCA_018881555.1 Amblyornis subalaris
GCTGCATTCCTCACTGCACACTCCTCTCGGTCAGACCTCCAAATTTTATTCAGTCTCCCAAATCCCAGGATCACTGAGGTTGGAAAAGCCCTCCAAGACCATCAAGTCCAACCTGTGACCAATCCCCACCTTGTCCCCAGCCCAGAGCACTGAGTGCCACGTCAAGGCCTTCCTTGGACACCTCCAGGGATGGGCACTCCAAACCTCCCTGGACAGCCCCTGCCAAGGCCTGACCACCCTTTCCATGGGGAAATTCCTGCTGATGTCCAACCTGAGCCTCCCCTGGCACAGCCTGAGGCCGTTCCCTCTCCTCCTGTCCCTGTTCCCTGGGAGCAGAGCCCGACCCCCCCTGGCTGCCCCCTCCTGTCAGGAGTTGTGCAGAGCCAGAAGGTCCCCCCTGAGCCTCCTTTTCTCCAGGCTGAGCCCCTTTCCCAGCTCCCTCAGCCTCTCCTGCTGCTCCAGCCCCTTCCCAGTTCCGTTCCCTACCCTGGACACGCTCCAGCCCCTCCATGTCCTTCCTGCCAYGAGKGCCCAGAACTGGACACAGCCCTCTGGGTGCCGCAGCAGTGCCAGCACAGGGCACAGTCCTGTCCTGTCCTGTCCTGGGCCTCCTGCCCACTCAGGCTCACGTTCTGACCCTGGCACCAGCACCCCCAGGGCCTTTCCCAGCTGCTCTGCCCAGCCTGGAGCTGCAGGGGTTGGTGTGACCCAAGGGCAGGACCTGGCATTTCACCCTATTGATCCTTACAACGCCCTTGGCCTCACACTGGGGCTCCAGAGGCCTTTCCCACTTCCACCAGCACACACCCGACCCTATTCCAGGAGGACAACACAAAGCACAGGATGCTTCCAGCTCTCACCTACTGCAGACTGCAACCACCCAAACCCATTCCTCCCCAGTCAATGGGCACTTCCAGCCTCCCCCTCCCTCTTGGCAGAGRAGCCTCTCAGCAGCTCTGAATCAAACACATTCACATGGATTTTCCAGCCCCTCGAGCAGCTAATTCCTGTCAGGCAGCCACCTCACACAGGACAATTCATGTCAGGCAGCCACCTTACACAGGAAAACTGCACTTTATTTCTTTTAAAACAAGATTAGACAGCCTTACTGTCACAAAACTCTGTGACAACAACTCAGAAGCAAATGCCTTTGTGGTCCCAAAGCTACCCAGACACCAGTCCTTGTCCRTGTCTGGAACACTTCTGAATGAAGAGAGCTACACCAGACATGGAGAAAGCACAATTGCAGCAGGTAAGGATGTTCTGTGCTGGTACCACGTGGTACTGAGCCTGCTGCTCACCTACCACCCCATAGATCATGGCAAGACACTTTTCCCTGCCTCAGAGCCCCCCTGAAACACACCCCGACACAGATTTCAGTTTTGGAAGTTGTCTCATGTAGAGGAAAAGACTCAGACATCAACAAAGATCSAAGGGTCTGGATCCCTCTGAAGAGTGAGAGTGGAGGGAACAACTTCCACACAGGGATCAGGACCAAACCCCTTCTGCTACACCCCTGACACAGCACCCCAAAACAGGGTCTGCTGTCCCCAGGGGTGAAAACTGCAACAGAGCAAAGGATGAGCAGCAAAGGGACCAGAAAGATGCTCCAGGGCTGSAGCTCCTCTGCTCTGGAGCCAGCCTGGGAGAGCTGGGGGTGCTCACCTGGAGAGGAGAAGGATCTGGGGAGACCTCAGAGCCCYTGCCAGTGMCTAAAGRGGCTCCAGGAGAGCTGGATGGAGGGACAGGACACAGGGAATGGGTTCCCAGTGCTAGAGGGCAGGGTTAGATGGGATATTGGGAAGGAATTGTTGGCTGGGAGGGTGGGGAGGGGTTGGGATAGAACTCCCAGAGAAGCTGGGATCCCTGGCAGTGTCCAAGGCCAAGCTGGACAGGGCTTGGAGCAGYCTGGGATAGTGGAAGGTGTCCCTGCCCATGGGAAGCAGCACTAAATGCAGGACTCAAGGCACTGCTGGTGCTGCAAACTCCAGCTCATGTGAGCCCAGCAACCAGGCAGGCCCACGGGGGACATGGCACTTGTCAAAAGGGATTCTGCACTCAGTTCAATTAGCAGCAACCAGGGCCCCAAACTGTCCTGCTGATTACTAAACAGGGATTTGAAGGACCTAACAAATTAGCATGAGAACAACAGGGAATTTACCTCGCAGATTTCCCAGGACCGTATTTTTTATTCTAGAATAATCCAAGGGTTTKGGGGTTTTTTTATTGCCCAGAGAGCGACCAGCAAAGCAATGAATTGGAATTTTAGGTAAATATTAATGTCAACAATCAGCGTTAATACTGCACCTTATATTAAGCAAATATGGTTGCTAAAATGACCTTTACATATAAATTCCAAGTGCAAGGCTGTATCACATTTCAGGTATCCCAGGCGACTGTACACCAGCTTTTATATATTAAGGAATCCTCATTTATGTAGCATTTACATTCACCTGGACAGACAAGCAGCAAAACTATCCAAAGGCTAAATTTCACTCTCAACCCCCAAGGATTTTTTTTCTCTTCCTCCTTATACGAGTGATGTTTCCCAGGAAGCAAAAGACAAGYGGAATTATACAAAGAAATAAAACGATCAGACATAAAGAAGGAACAAAAGCAGGCGACTAAGTAGAAATTCCTTTGGAGAAAAAGAAGCTAAAAAATAACTGGCTAMGAAATATTCTAGTGATGATCTAAACCAAAACTGTCTCTAAAAGTGCACCATGAAGCCTGAGGGTTTATGAGTTTTATTTTTTGATGTTGAACATAAAACAGATGAAATACCTGCATTTATTGTGGGTAACAGTGACTRAAGATGGTTTAAAGTATTTCTCTTAAGCCAATTCTGTTCCAGGGTGACCAAAGCAAACCTCTGCCAGCTCCAGCTCTCCAAGTTCCCATTCCCTGCTCCTCCCGTGGCCCCAYTTCCAAGGCTGCCTTTTCCCTTTCCCAGGGATCTACCTTCCCTCCCTCGGATCAGGGCACTTGCTCTCCCAGCACCCCTCTCCTGGCCAGGAGGCAGGATGGGCCCTGCAAAGGCAGGAATTCCCGAAGCTGGAACATGTAAATGGCTGATTTCAATATTTCTTTGATCCCCAGTAAATTACAGGGCCCAGTGCTGCCCTCAGCCAGCCCAGCAAAGCAACTCCAGGGAATCCCACAGATACCKCCCCGAGGAATTCCGGACGAAGCACCCTGAACTCATCTTTGCCATCCTGGCAAAGGGAAGCACGGCAAGGGATGGGTGCTGGGACCACAAATCCATGGGAARGGCTCATTCCTCAGCCTCTGCTGCTGCTGCCTGAGCTCTGGGAGAGCCTGGAGGAGCCTCTCCAGGAAATCCTCCAGGATTTCAGCTCTGCACGAGCTTGGAGGGCCCACCCTGCTGGGGGACCTCTTGTTTTGCTCTTCTACTGCTACTGAGTAATGTGGGAAATGATGTTTTGTTATATATGAAGGAGAGACAAATGTCCTGATTACTCAGCTCTAAGATCCCAGAATTCCAGACTGATTTGGGTTGGAAAGGACCCTAAAGCCCATTTCATTGCAGGGACACCTTCCACTGTTCCAGGTTGCTCCAAGCCCCATCCAACCTGGCCTTGAAGATCATCAGCATTTTCTCATTTCTGTGAGAAAACAAGAGATGAGAGATTCCAAGTTGTCCCTGTTTGCACAGGTACATTCCAGGTGCTCACCCAGAGCACCTCCAAAGTGGGATTATTCCTTGGATATTTATTTTTAACTCCTGTGCACTCTGCAAGTGTGAATGTAACATTTCCATCCATTTGTGCCATGTAACATTTCCACCCATTAGGCCCCCACATTTTAAATCTTGCTCAATTTGCAATAAAAAAACCAAACAAAAAACCCCAACCAAACGCTCTTCTAGGAAAACATTCCTCAAAAAAAGTCAACATTACTACAGGAACGCCAGAATTGAGACAGGAAGAACAAAAATCATCAAGACCATTCAGTTTTGCTGAATGAATGAATGAAACACCCTGAGAATGGAGAGGAGAAAACCAAAAAAAAAAATACAGCTGGTTGAAGAGCCTAAACATTTTGGTGCACTTTTGATTTATATCCTCACAATTGTTCAAGCTTTTTAAATGAACTAAAGGTTTACAAATTTCAGATGGAAACAAATGCCTCCTCCTCAGCTGGGGGAGGCTGCTGGAGTTTGTCTTGTTTGAACAGCTCCACACAGGAGGTTATTTCAGAAAAGATCAGCTCTGAGTGCATTCATACACACATTTATAGCATCCAGGAGAGGGGAAATGCATTTCCCAGCTGCCAGCAAGAAAAGCATCACACACTCCACAACAGGTTTGCCACTAACAACCAGAGCCAGGGTTAAAATATGTTGTTCCATCAACTGATTACAGCACTATTTTTAGTCTTCTCCCGTAACAATAGTGGGTAAAGAAAGAATGTGAAGTCACAAGTATTAGCCAGGATTAGGTGGTTTAACTACTATTTTTGTAGTAAAGGATTCATCGTTAGAATTGCTACTACCATTAGCACTGGAAGCAAAAAGCCACTGAAATTGCAGATTGGCTAATGCTTTCCCTGGCACTGGGCCAAGATGATTAATGATTCAGGGGACAGAAATAACTGCAGGAGAGGCAGCCTTGCAGAGGGGCTCTCCTTCGTTAGCTAATTATGGTTTTCCTCCCATTTTCTTCACCCAGGGAAGCGCTTCATTAACGTGGAATTGAGGTTACCCTGCGCTGTGTCAGGCACGCATTGTCGGGGTGCAGGATTCAAAAATACAGGATTAGGGAAGAAGCACCTTGATTTCATCCTGCTGGAGCTGGCAGTACCTCGGGAAAACCAACTTCTGCATCCCGGGTGTGTGSCTGGATCAGCGGGTTTGTGCAAGCACTCGTGGCCACGCTAAGATCGGACCCCAGGGGGGATTTTCCTTTCGCTCCCAGCCCTACTCCGACCTTCCAGGTTTAAATTCAGGGGGAAAAAGACGTGGAGCAGGGATGCAGCAATGCTGAATTGCAGTGCCAAGTGTCACAACAGAGGCCAGGGTTTAGCAACAGTCGAGTTTCACCCCAGCACAGAATCAAAGTCTGCAGCGAAACTCCTGCACGGGGCAAGGACCACGGCCAGATGTTCCCAATAAAAACAACTGCCCTGGAAGAGAAATTCTCCTTAACAAAAGCAGGAGTAACAGGATAGCTGAGAGCAGCTCCTTGCCGGGAGGGAGCAGCATCACATGGCAGCCGCACAAAGGAGCGTTTGTTCAGCCTGACATCAGCACTCGGGGCAAACGGCTTGGAAACTGTCTCTGATACACCTAAGAGGGAGTTTCCAGAGCCAGGCAACACCAGAGACAACGCTCTGGATCAGCTCTTTATCAAGGAGATTTCTGATCAGCAGCTGGAATGACTCGGGGCAGTCCGTGAGGAAGAGGCGACCGGGGATGGATTGTGGGGCTGGGGATGGATTGTGTGATTCCGGATGGATTGGGGGGCTCAGACTAAGTGTAAAGCTTCACCAATTTACAAAAATGCCCCCAGGATCCCAACCTGCTCTGCAGAAGCACAAGGAGGGCACAGCAACTCAGCAAACCAYGAACGAGCTGCAAAGGGGAGAGCAAAGAAAACAAGCAGGCCAAGTTCTCCAATAAACCTCTATTCAGAGCACATCTGGGCACGAGGTGTTCACCGAAACACTTGAAGTCTTCAGGAAGCACTGAAATTTGTAAATTCAATAAAGTGAAAGTGTTTTCACCCTCCTGAGTGAGCACCACAGCAAGGAAGCAGAGCACAACAGTGACAACCCCAGAGAAATCCCAACACCAGCACACCAGGGCGCTTGGGCAATCCCAAATGGAACCAGATTATCTGCACTGCCCATCAGGAACAGTAAAATTCATGGATTTGGAGGAAGCAGAGTCTTCAAGTAACTTTCTGAACGTTTCAGAGGGTCTYCTCTCCCCTGGGTATCACAAGGATTTTCCAACCTGAAATATCYGACTAAGCCAATCTACCCGTGCTCCTTCTACCTCAGGAAAAATGTTCCGAGGGCAACACAAAGCAGAAAACCCAATTAAATGTTCCAGTTCCCCTCCCTTCACTATGGAGAAATCTCTGCGAAACACATCAGCCAAACCAGACATTTCATTTCAGCAAGGAATTGTGTTTCAAATTATCTGGGTATCAAATTAGCACAACCCTTCCAGTGTCAGTGAAAGGAAAGCCCTGACCAGTTCACCGGGATCCAAGGAAGCTCCCATGAAAATTCAACAGGTTTATTGAAACACRGGTCAGAAACTACCTCCAAGAACTGAGCCACATGTGCTGTCATGTGGTCTGTGTGACAAGGGAATCACTCCCTGCCTTCAACTCCAGCACAAACMAACCAATTATTTGGGGCACACTTCCACAGGCACATCAGAAATCATGGAATGGTTTGGGTAGGAAGGGACATTAAAGCTCGTCCATTAAACCCCCTGCCATGGGCAGGGACATCTTCCACTATCCCAGGTTGCTCCAAGCCCTGTCCAACCCAGCCTTGGACACTGCCAGGGATGGGGCAACGTCTCTGTCCTAAAGAGTCACTTCAACAGGATTTCACTTCGGGAGAACAAACACCAGACTTCTGCTTCCTTTGCTTCCAGGATCTTTTTAGAGGACCAAGGCAAACTCTGCTCGTGGTGCCTGCCAGCAGCACCCAAGCACCCTCAGACCCAGCCGCTCCCAGGGCAGGAAGCAGCCTGGCTGGAGCGTGTGCTCCACGAGGGCAGCTGCCACAGTTACCTTCTGTCTCCACTCGAATTCCAGCTCCCACTTAAGAACCTGCACGGTCACATTGCCAAGAGGCCAAACCGAGCAGAATCCCCAGTCCCAGCCCTGTTGTGCTCACTATTCTTCACCAACTCGACGTGAAAAATTCCCCACATTCAACAAGACGATCCCCGCGGAGTTCTATTGTCTCCAATTATTAATTAAACATGCTCGGAGAGAAAGCAAATGCCTAAAATCATTTGCTTTTACTAAGCAACTCCCACACTACCCGAGTGCAATTCAGACAGTCTAAGTATATCCATTCACTGCAATTCCAGAGGGACCACCACCACAGGAACTCTCCCTTCGCTCCAGTTCAAGCGCGCACACGCACGCACGAGCCACAGGAGGCCCCAGCCAAGAAAATCCAGCCAATTTTCCTAAAAAACCTGCTCAGTGTTGATAGCTTGTCCCAGCTGAGTATCCCAAGTGTCTTTTCACTCCCCTCAGGAGCAGCAGAGGCTGTTTGGGTTTGTGAGGAGATCTGTGCAACCTTTCACAACCAAGACTGAGCCAAGCCAAGCCATTACTCATCTGCAACCATCCTGTACCCTACCTACGTGATGTCCTGATCCCTATCCATGGTTTTGGCTGGATAAACAGCACACAAAACACTCCAGTGCTGCCAGGGTAACTCTGCCCAATAGCAATCAGGCATCAGACAGCCTAAACTTCTTCACTTGAATATTAAAATTACTGGGGGACCCTGACACTCGACCTCATCCTGCTGGTTTTTGGGGGTAAGAGAAAACCTTTGCAGTGCAGTGTCTTCCATGGAAGTTTGGTGATCAAGGATTTGGAGCTGCAGACAGCTGGGATTTTGCTTAGGAGAGCGGAGAGACCAAGCTAGGAAAAAAAAAAAAATCTGATTCCACCATCACTTCAGTGCCTGCAGGAACAGAGGACGTTCTAACACAAGTTGTYTGTGTGGCTGGGGAACCTTTGATACCTGAATATGGGAAATGACAGGGGCAKCTTTAGTTGCCTAATTTTATCTAAAAACTTGGCCCCACACACATCTTCCAGAAAAGAAGGGGAAAACGCAACAGGAAAAGAAAGTTTCTAAGCAAAACACAAACAGAACCAGGGTTTTCCTGCTGCTCACAACACGAGGACCCTACCAGGAAGGAGCTTCTCTCCTCCCTTCCTTGAGAGGGCAGAAACTTTTCCGTAAGTCATCCCTGCTAAAGCCACTCTCAGCTCAGTTCTCAGAGCTGCCAATCACAGGAGGCAAAGTGACCAGGAGGAACAGCACAACAAAAATCATGGAAAACCAGGATGTTGTAAGCAAGTTGTGACTCACAGCACTCAGGGCTGTTGAACACCATGAAATGCAATCATTTGGTAAAAGTCACCGGAGTGTTATCACCAAYAGACACATGTCTGTCTACACATGCAACAAAAAAGAAACTGGGATTCAACAATTAGAATCCCTCTACCTTTAATTACGACCTCCCGAGCTCTAGGCAGACATTAACCTATATTAGCCTATAATTACTTTTTTTCTGACTTCCCATTATCTTTTAGCTACCGAGTTTCCTAACCAGTCTTCAAGGCTGGGCCCTCACTGCACCATCTTTGAAAGTCTGAAATGAAAAGTACAGTAATAAAAGTGTATCCATAAGAAACTGAGACTCAGCAGACATCCACAATGATTCCCTACCTCCCTGCAGGTCCCAGCACTTCCTTCCACTTCTACTCTTACAGGACAAATTCAATTCTACCCCAGCTAAGCCCAAACTGAATTAAATCATTTTGCATGCGTAAGATTAGTCCTTGCTCCGAGGAATTTATAATTTAAGAAGCAGATGTAGAGTGGCCAAAAAATCCAAAAGAATGGCAGTATTAGGATTACATATCCTGCATTCTGCTTCCCAGGAGTAAAAYCCCCAGGCAGACCATGGAAAAAGAGGCACACGAGGAGGGCTGGAGCAACAAACAGAGATAAAACTGCCCAGCAATCACTGGAGCACTGGTATCAAATGAGACAGACAAGAACAGGGTTAGTGCCCCACCTCAGAGCCGACTTGGAAGAAATTAAACACAAAGATTGGTTTAGAGATGAGCACTGAATGCAAAACATGAGGACTCTGTGATAAATATGAGACAGCCACCGTAAAAACCTCCCCGAAGCAGAACAGATAAAAGCCCCAACGTTAATTCTGTTCTGGTGGGTATTTCCTGAGCTCCAGCTCACAGAAYACGTGGGAGGAAACTGAGAAAGCATCACACACAACTCTGTGAGCTCCATGCTGCAGGTGTGTTCTGTCCACACAACCTTCTCACGAGTGTCCTGCCTCCAGAGAAYACAGGAACTGGCTTTTAAAAGTTCATTTAAACTCGTGTAGTTAATGAGCTTTCCTTTCATTAAGTGGTTTACTTATTAGGATCATTTCATTCAAGAAGTTACCGAAGAAAATCAAGCTGAGCAACACTTCTGCTGACAACGGGGCAAGTCTCTGGAACAGTGAAAGTTTAAGTCTTTTCATTTTTAAACAAATAAAAGTTCAAATACCAGCAGAGTTTTTAAYGACTGCAAGCTTGGAGTGCCCTGGCCCCACCTCCTTTATCTCCAGTGAGTTTTGTTGCCTTTGCTTTTAGGGATTTGCAGTGAAAGGAAGATGAAAGTGTGAGCTGGAGGAAAAGAGGATTGAGAATTTATGACATCATTTTAATTCATGAAGTCATCTTGCCACAAAATGCCCAAACAATAGCAGTCCCTGCCCAGCCATCTCCACCCCAAGATTCCATGGCAGCTTTGACTTGGAAAACCTACAGGCTGCAGCCTTGCAGCAAGAAATTGTTGCTTATTGTTTCTTACACAACTTCAAACACATTAAGATCTCTGGCACCGATGCCTCCTGAARCAAGTTTTACAGTTAGTGACTGAAAACTTGGATAATAAACAGAAAAACTACATCTGTTTCAATGCAGTGATTTTTCCTTTAAAGTGATACCCAAATACTGTGTTKCTACATAAGGGAACAACAACAATATTTTTCTAGCTCCTTAGCTCATGTTGCAGTATTTTATGGGATTTTTCTTCCAGAACAAATTAACAGGGCACTTGGGTTTATTTCTTTGTTGATGTACACACAGACTTCGGTGAGGTTGCAAAATTCCCTGCAATGTTTGCTTTTAAATGGTCTGGTTGGCAACACATCCCCTGGGGAGGCACAGCAGAGGAGAGCAAGGGCTCGGCCGCTTTGCTTTGAAAAACTGGAGGCAGGAGATGTTCAGAAAGGTTGCAAAAGCTTTGTGTCTGCTGCCCTGGCAATATTTGTGGTAAAATGTGCTTACACTTGGGTTTGCTGCCTCGGAGAGGAAGCACTTCTGCGTCTTTGATGAGTGAGTTACAGGTCACAGACAGAGTGGAGTGAGTCATCCACTCATTTAACTTCAGCACAACTGACAATGCAACTGCTGAAAAGACTTCTAGTAAACACTGCTACCGACACAGCCTGGCCCACTACCCCTCCAGAGGCTTGGAGTGGCTCTAAGAAGTTCTCTGTGGTCCTAAAAGCACTGGTTGGTGACACTCTTAAGGCTGCTCTTCTCGGTTCAGCTAAGCACATCATCAGCGCCTTCTCCTCTAAATCACAACCAGAAAAACTCAAACCAAAAGCAAAGAAACTCGGGGAAACATTACCAGCAACTTCCACGACTGTGTTTTCCAATATCGGGAATGGTAAAAGCCCAACCTACATGCATTGGCAGTTTTGTAATACCATTACATAAGAATTATTTAACTACAGCAACAGATCCGAAAAGCAGCAGCAGCAGCAGTCACGGCTATGCTGCTTCACACATCAGAAAAAAAAAAATCAATAAAGGCAACGATGAATTTTGTAAACACGCATCCAACTGTCACAGAGAGCGCTCCGGGATTTGGGGTTTCAACCCCCTCAAGAGCACAAACCCTCCAGCTCAGAGCTACCGAGGCAGCGCCGCCCTGCAAAGAGAAAACAGAAAGCAGGACCGTTCGCCCTTCCAACTCCACCRGCGGCGGCTCCGGCGCGACCCAAACCTCGGGCCGAGCCCGTCTCCCGCGCCCCGCCCGCGCTTCTCACCTGATGCTCGGCRTGGATGTTGTCCCCGGTGGGCCAGCGGTGCTTGCTGTTGGTGTAGCCGCCGCCGCCGCTGCCGCCGCCGCCGAGCTGCTCGCCGTGCTGCCTCTGGAAGAAGTAATCCACCATGGCGTCGTCCTGGGAGCGCCCCGCCACGCCGATGGAGCCCGGCACGGGGCTGGAGTGCGTCCCGGCCGCCAGGGCCTGGTTGGCGGCCGGCTGGGGCTGAGCCTGCGAGCCCGCGCCCGACGTCAGTACCACGGGCATGGTGGGGTTGGCCGTGTCTTGAGCGTGCTGCTTCAGGTGGGGGCTGAACGAGTCCTGCCACAGAACTGCTTTTCTCTTCAAAACGCACGCTACGCTCATTCCACCAACGCCTGCAGGGGGGACACRGGGGAGAGAGAGGGGGAAGGACCGTGAAATCCTCGCGGCTCCGGCTCCGTAGGGTAAATAACGCACGGGAATGTTGCCGTGGCAAATCTGACTCCTCGAACGCTCGCTYGCTCCGTGAGCCCGGCAGTTAAAATAGCACTAAAAGTGCACATTAGCCAGAAATCCCACGTTCTGTGCCCTACAGGGTTAGCAGGATACACAGGATTTGTGGATGGTGCCTGTTAGGCTGAAACCAGAATGGTGGTTTCTGGGATGGACAACACATCATCTGGAGTGCTCCCACGGAAAACTGCTGGGAAAAAGCCCCCCAAAATCCCATGGAAGGCTGTGACAGCAGCAGTTCCTGCTTTGCCTGTTTACACCTGGCAAAAGAGGCCAGGTCCCCCATCCATACAAACACACGAGCCCCCTGTATCCCACTGTATCCCGATGTATTTCCTCAGTCAGGCAAAGCAGCAAAGCAACAGTTTGGGGTTTTGGTTTTTTTTTTTTTTTTTCAATGCAAACTTAAAATCCCAGATTGCTGCTTGTACAGTTCACAAAGTGCCGAACAAAACGTGTGCTCTCCCTGCTAACTGAGAAGACAGTAAAACACATGGACATGCTTTATGAAATTCCCTGGAGAATGAGCAGCCAACCTGGGATCTCAGCAGAACTTTCCAGAGCAGGCACAGCCAGCAGTGCCGGTCCTGCTGTCAACGGCACCAGGGGAAAACTGGACAACTCCAACATATTTTCAGCACCCAGAGCACCGACTACCCCAATAAATAAAATACCCCAAGTGCTTTGCATACACCCAAAATGATCCGTGTGCAGGAGGRCTGAGCTGATAACAACTCGCTAACTTACTATCCCCAAATATTTTGATAACATCTCAGCAGCACAAAACCACAAAAGTAAGTTTGTTGTTCTAAGACAAGACTATCAGAGCAATAAAGACACTACAGGTGTGAACAGCAAAGTGTTCTCCCCTGTTATATAAGGCTCACACACAAGCCAAACTTGTTTTTAAAGGCACGGGACAGTCTGAATTAATCTTTATTACACAGATCACTAATTTATGATGTCAGGTACCTAAATGCAGCCCCACAGAAAGCTCTGAGGATGAAACTGGGGTGGTGGGGGGTGTTGGGCCCTCCCAGCACAGCAGCCCCGGGATGCTTTTGCCGTTGCACCTCGGTGGCTGCAGACCTTGGCCCTGCTCCTGCCAGCAGCTCTGTCCCCTCCCTGCTCCTCGCAGTAGTCCTGAACAATACTCAAGTACTACAAACAACTTCCAGGAACAATTTACTAACACTGGGGAGACCAAAATAAAAAATCCTGGTCCTATCTCTGATCAACCTGTGTCAGGTTTGTCCCACAAATTGAGCACGGGGTTGATGTTCAGAGGAAAATGACTCTAAAAACTGCAGCGATCAGATTTTCTTMATTGCACCCACAACATAATTTGTTGCTACACACACACAGCCCCCACGGCCACCCTGCAGGGCTTTTTATACACTCACAACTTGAATACCAGAACATCCAACAGGACTAACTCCTCTGGCTTTCAAAGAGTCTGCAAATCACCACCTTCCCCAAATACTTGAAAGAACACTGTGAAAACCTGATTTTACTAAATCTTCACCGATTTTAAGACTACAGTTCAATTTAATGGCATTTTCCCCCTAGCTCCCCTTCAGTAAACAAAATCGAAATCCTTCAGTAACATCACACGAAGCACTAAAGTTCCTCTACGCAACAGGAACAAAAAATTAAGTAACTAATGGTAAATTTATACATCATCAAGTTGAGGTGTGTATGAACCGCAATGAAATCTGAGCAGCCCCTTGAAAGGAAGTTACAAGTTATCTCAGGGCAGCGTTTAAAAAACAAACAAACAAAGGAAGATACTATGAATCCCCACCAAAAAACTCCCAGTAGCTAGAGATTGTGACAAGCCCATTTCCAGTGGAAAACAAGGTACAAAGTTGCACTGCCACAGCCTTTGCTCCCTCAAAAGGCTGCGGGTCCCTCCGTCCACAGGCACTAATTAATTCCTGGGTTAATTCACGCCCAGATCGTTAATAATGGTGTTATCTTAAAAATTTGGGGGAGGGGGTGAGACTCCAGAAAATCTCAGTGAACGGATTAAGGAGATCCACACCAGCGCCTGCTGCTCCCAGACGCTTCCTCTTCGGGCTGCTCCAAACCCGAGCGAAAAACTTGGCAAAGGCGACATTTTGAAAGGGAGCAAAGGGGAAGGGAGCATTGTGGGTAGTTCAAGTTTAGTTCCGAGCCGTGTTTTTATGGGAATGCCGTGTTCAGGGCAGCGGGACAGCTGAATCCTGTCATTCAGAGCACACGGAGCCCCAGGAATACGTGCAGGCACCTACACCAGGCACCCGCAAACCCGCAGCTGCCGAGGGCCTCCGCGGCCTCCTTCGCTCCTAAACTCWTCCTAAAAATAGAGGATCAACTTTTCCCAGGTAAAGCATTTGCGGGGCAGGATCCCGGATTTACAAACAAAGGCTTCCACGCCGCTGCAAAGCACTGGGAGCAGGCGGTTCTCCTTTTCCCTGGATGAAAACACAGCGTGGAAATGAACTGCTCCGTGTTATCGTTACGGGCAAAATACTTCGGATTGCGGGACATTCCCCAAACAACAAAAACTTCGGAGAAATCTCCCAGCAAGTTCGAAGCACCAGCGGTGACAACACGGAATAAAGGAGCTTTAATCCACACAGAGCCCAGCTCCACAGTGGGATCCTCACGGCTCTTATCCCACATCCCCCTCAAAATCACAGATTATTGCAAAATTAAGACGGTGTAAAAATGCCCTTTTCGAAAAGTTCGATCCCGAAGKAGAAGAGTTGGGGTTGGGTGGGTTTTTTTTGGAAAGTTCCACTGGAAATGAAAGCAGAGCCATTGTTTGAGAGCTGTGTGGCCTAGCAGAACTTTTAACGTTATCCTTGTGTTTTCCTGAAAACCTGGGGAGACGCAGCACTGAATTCCTGACCCATCGGAGTCCCTAAACCGGCATTAAAACCCCGGAGGGCCCACGGTCCCCCTCACCCCACCTCCATCCCTCTTAATAAAGGAAATTCCTTACTCATGATCTGCCTAATAAAATCTCTGCTCCGAACAAAGTTATTAAACATTGACCAAAGCAAACAACAACAACAACAACAAAAAATCAGAGCATTTCTCAGGTTGGGCCGAGAGGCTCTTAAAATTCCAAGTTTGCAGCTCGCAAGGGCCGAGGCTGTCGTTATGTGAGCACGAGATAAATACGAGGGGGGAAAAAAAACCCCACACAAACACAAAACCCCCGGGGTCACCCAGCACATCCAAAAGGAGCGTCTGCCTTTTCCTCCCTCCCGCTGCCAGCCCCGACCCCCTCCTCTTCCAGGGACCCCCAGCGCCACCGGAACCCCCCCAAAACCGGGGGGGAAGGAACCCAACCACCCCCCCGGAGCCTCGGGGCAACAAAGCGGGGCCTCGGCCGGAGGGACGGAGCCCCCCTGGACCGAGCCCCGCGGCAGAAGGGGGAGACCCCCGGGATCGAGMCCCTCCAGGAGAAAGGGAAGAGCCTCCCCAGGAGAAGGGGGAGCCGCACAGGCGAGGGGTGAGCCCCCGGCGGGCCGGGCCCGGGGGCAGGCGGGCGGAGGCCGGGATGGGCCCGCGCCCCCCAACAATAACCCCCGTCCCCGTTACCGGAGCGGCCGCGGGGCCGCGCTCGGGGCCCGGGGGTCCCCCCGCGCCCCCTCCCCGCTAACAATGGGCCCAGGCCGCGGCCCCGACACGGAGCCGGGCGGGAGCGCCGGCGCAGCGCCCCCGCCGCCGCTCGCCTTCGGGGCGGCCTGGGGCCGCTCCTCCCGCGCCCCCCGCCAATATGCGCCCACGGGCGGGTCCGCGGGGGTCCGCGGCGCGGCGGGGCCGGCCCCGGGCCGGTACTCACGGGCGGAGCGCTCGGATGCAGACGGATGCCGGGCCCCCCCCGGCCGCTCGCCGCTGCCTCTCCCCGGCCGCTCACTCCGACAACATGGCGGCGCGGCGGGGCCGCGGCCGCGCTGCACCACGGGAAGGCGAGGCCGCTCCAGCGCTGCCGGGACGGGGCGGGATGCACCRGGAAGGGAAGCGAAGGGAAGCGAAGGGATGGGATGGGACGGACCCGACCGGTCCGGGCTCTGCCCGCGGCCCCCGGCTCCGCCCCGCAGCCCCTGCTGGGGTCAGCCCGCAGCGCCCTCCCCGCGTGGCCCCTGCCCCGGCCGGGGGTGCGGGCACAGCCCCGCGCTCAGCCCCGCGCTGCHGCCATCTGCGCCCGCTGGGCTGCGGGGATGTGGCTGTGACCCCCCAGCCCGGGCACCCTGAACCCCCATGCCCAGACACCACAAGCTCCCCAGTCCCAGACCCCCCTGCCTGGGCACCCCGAGTGCTCCCAGCCCGAGCCTCCCTCCCAGCCTGGGCACCCCGAGACCCCCCCCTAGCCTGCACACCATGAGCACCCCCTAACCCGGGCACCGCAGCCTGGGCACCCTGAACCTCCCAGCCTGTGGACCCTGAGCCCCCCAGCCTGGACACCCTGAACCCCCCTGCCTGGACACCCTGAGACTCCCCAGCCTAGGCACCATGAGCACCCCCTAACCCGGGCACCCCAAGCTCCCAGTCTGGGCACCCTGAACCCCCCAGCCCAGACACCCTTAACCCCGCAGCTTGGACATCCCAAGCACCCATCCTGCAGACCCTGAACCCCCCAGCCTGGGCACCTTGAGCCCCTCTGCCTGGACACCCCAAGCGCCTGTCCTGTGGACTCTGAACCCCCCCGGCCTGGACACCCCAAGCTCCCATCCTGTGGACCCTGAACCCCCCTGCCTGAGTACCCTGAGCCGCCCTGCCTGCATACCCCAAGCGCCCATCCTGGGGACCCCAAACTGCCCAACCTGGGCACCCTGAACCCCCCTGCCTGGGCACCCTGAACCCCCCAGCCTGGACACGCCAAGTGCCCATCCTGTGGGCCCTGACCCCCCAGCCTGGTCCCCCTGAACCCCCCTGCCTGGACACCCTTAACCCCGCAGCTTGGATACCCCAAGCGCCCATCCTGTGGACCCTGAACTGCCCAGCCTGGACACCCTGAACCCCCCTGCCTGGACATCCTGAGCCCCCATCCTGTGGACCCTGAATCCCCCAGCCTGGTCCC